>JACRUU010000010.1:0-35362 GCA_030449085.1 Kryptopterus vitreolus | reverse complement strand
TCACCAAAGAGTGAGGTGGACTTACAATCTAAAACATTTAGGTCGGGAAGTAAAAATAAGTTCAAATAATTTGTTCAAATGATTATTCTTTTTTAAAATTTATTCAGTTATGCTAATTCACTCAATCATTCATCTTTAACAATAATAACGATTATAATGTAGATGATTTACACCGAGTTTATGAATCAGTCGCACATGTTGCCGTCACGGTCATTTCTCTCTGGAGATGGACTCGTTGCTAAATGGAGTTTTTCCTGAAGGACAAAAAAACCAAAATAAATAAAGGAATAAATATTAGAATCTGGTAGTTTTTATACAAGTGGGAAGATAACGATGTTAAATTATTGGTGTATAAATCTGTGCTTTCAAAATTAATGCACCAACAACGCATTACATTTTCATTGTAATTAATTTCATTAATGCGCAATTAATGCAGCGCACATATCTCTGTTTGACTATTTTAATCAAAATATCAATAAACATAGCAATAAATTAATATAAAAGAGGCGAATAATTGAACAATTTAATCAGTTTTACTGAAGCCAAGTCTCAAATCAAGAACAAAAACCTCCTCGATCATGTGATGAATTGATTTGAATAGAGTGATATTAATACAGTCTATGAATGAAAATACGTACAAGATTCGTAGAGACTGTTGACACCTGTCGATGTCGTTTTGGCTCATCTGAGTGGCCTGGCGAATGATTACATTTCTGTCAGGGATGGGGATCAGTTAGGCTGTCCATTCTTAGACAATGCAATACTGAAATAACAAATAAAATAAATGCAGCTCCAGTAAAACAAAAACTGTATTATCATTCCCATAAACATTAACATTAATATAAACCCCATAGTGTTTATTTTATATAAAATCAGCAAGAACTATTCACCCCTGTGTCACTGTACATCCCCTACACAAACTGTTTAGCCATGCATTATAATATTTATTTCTTTCTTGTTTTCTTGTTTTAATTATTCATGATGCTGATTCCTTCGCTTAGGGTTGATTTTCAAGTACTTTTGCTGGTTTATAAATCACTCAATGACCTATATACATTGTAGATTTGCTCAGCTAAACACAAACCTAACAGAGCAATCAGATCACTAGGATCGAGTCAGTTAGAAATACCAGGCATTCACACAAAATGAGGGAATCTGCATTTCAGATGGCTTAAACAGTACCACTTAAATAAAGACTTAACCCTCTGTTCAGTTGTGCATTTACTGAATGAGCACTGTGCTACATCCAACTATTCCTGCATTTTATTTATAATCATTTTATTCCCGTTTTTATTAATTTTATCTTTTTGTATTTATTGTAAGCATTATTTTATTGCTTTTATGTAATCACATTGAATTGAATTATGTATGCTATATAAATAAAATTTCTTGCCTTGATTCTAGAACACGTTCGTACGCTGAATATACAGATACACTCAAAGAACTGCCACGAGAAATCTAGACCGGTCTAATTGTTTAATTAATTACAGTTATTAAGAGAGAAAAAACACGTAATTAAATTACTTTTCAAAATGTTTACTGCTCGAAAAATATTTTGCAGCCCTCCAGCTCAATGCATGGAAAGACAAATGATTGATTTTTTTTCGAAAATTACAAATGCATAACATTTAAGTTACGAAATTTACAAATTTATAATCTGGTATCTTTCCCAACACTGGATATAGTCATATCGCACCATGAAATCTTCCTTGTAGATGCAACACCTGATACTTAATATAAAATAAAATCGCTTCCAACTCGATTTCACATACAAACTACCCACAAACCCGCGAAAGATGATGTTTGGATGCTGCCTGACCTGTCGTACTGCATTTTGACGGAGTCGTATGAAGTTTCTTGGTTCAACGTTCCAACTTGTCGATTTCGGTATTGGATTCTTTGGGAAAATGGAGAACACGTGTTGAAACCGTAAACTTTTACACAAAGCTGAAACACATTCGCTAGATTTTCTATATTCGATGCTCCATACGTTGCTGTTCAGAAATTCCACGGTAGGTGGCAGCGTTTCCAAATCACTATGAAACCACGGCTCCCTATGTCTAGTTCCCTGTGTTCTTTTCCAGCCAGTTTCCTCCCGATGTAATTCTCTCAGTTTAGTTTCCTTCCTAGCCTTGCTTCATATAGAATATATAATGTATATTATTCTACTATGTATATATTGTGTATGTGTGTATCATATATGAGCTACTCATTATATTATATTACCATATGCAACCTTGTGGAAGTAATTAACAGTTAATTAAATAATTTGTATATGCCTGATACTGTGTCTTACCCAGTGAAAGATTTGATGATGATGTGATCCCTCTGGTTATAGCGTGGGACAAAGCGAATGCACGTATCATTATAGAATGATTCCATAGCTTTCTTGATGACTTGCAGGTCTGCGGGAACTGAAGATGTGCAGAACATGCAGAGGAGTTAAATGTTGAATATCGTTCACCCAGAATCTACGACATGTTTACATACAGTAGCTATTGTTGAAGATGATGTAGGGCACGTAGACCTTGCCATCTTTGGATTTAATCCACTTGCAGTCTTTGAGGGTGCAGGGATGGGCATTCCTCTTGTTATTTTCATCATTCACAGCGATGTCTGTTGTTACTTTTGGCTCGGATGCATCACGAACTGCCACATAGACAACAGACAGATCTCACGGCTGCGACATCAACACGCACATTGTATCATTCATTCATTATTTCATTCATTCATCTTCTTCTACCAGCTACTTATCCGATCTTCCCTCGGGTCACTGGGAACCTATGCCTATCTTCGGAAACCGGAGAACCCTGGAGAAAAAAAACCCTGAGGCACGGGAGAACATGCAAACCCCACACACACACATGGCCGAGACGGGAATCGAACCTCGGACCCTGGAGGTGTGAGGCAAACTTGCTAATCACTAAGCCCCGAACATTGTATCATTATTTTTTATTTATTTAGACATAATTATTAGTAAGTGAAGCAGTGAAAGCAGGTTTCACGATGCGATGTAACATTACAGCACGGTGAGAGACTTTCATTGCATATGTTAAAAAAGTGACCCGTAATTTGTGACCCAATATTTTAGATTTTCTATTATATTAAAAATTAGAGTGTATCGTTAACATATCAAATTGCAGAATTATGCATCAAGATGCTAATCGCATCTGCCTCATTTATGGAGATGCACATAAATAATACATGTGTGTGTGTGTGTGTGTGTGTGTGTGTGTGTGTGTGTGTGTGTGTGTGTGTGTGAGTGATAGAGAGTATACCAATGTCTCTGTTTGCTCTCTCCAGAAGTGCCCCAACAGAATCTGTCACACAAAACAGACCCCATGCGATGATTAGGAGCATTAAATCCACACATAATCGCAGCATGTTCTTACACATATTAATTCAATAGAAATGTTCATTTATAAATGTATACTTGGTCAAAAAATTCTGTCACTCACTCACCATTAAAAAAAGAGCATCTGTATGTGATGTCACGGGGCATGAAAAAAAGAGCGACAAAAGATTAAGAAATCAGAAAAAAGATTTGTGTGTGTGTGTGTGTGTGTTTTTTTTTTTTTTGTGTGTGTGTGTTGTGTGTGTGTGCTGTGTGTGTGTGTGTGTGTGTGTGGTGTTGGGTGTGTGTGTGTGTGTGTATTGTGCTGTGCTGTGTGTGTGTGTTTGTACCTGGTTCTCAGCTTGGACACAGCAAACCAGAAGCAGGGCCAGAAAACCCAAGGTCACCTTGAACATGAACATGATATGATGTCTCCTAGACAGAGAGATGTACTTGTTATTTCTTCATATAAAAGAATACATATATTTTGTAATATACCTGTAATATAATATATTTTATGATAATGTTTACATTATATCCATTCTATGCTATTGTTGAACAATTCAGGAAAGCTACGCTGCTGGTAATTTTATGGAGAAAAATATTCTAGACTAGTTTTCACAAAGTGTTTATTAACTGTCATAATCACTCATTAGAAGAGCCTTTATTAGTCACATAAACATTTTAGCCAGTAAAGCTCATAAACCCACATGAACCTTCCACATTTCAGAGCAAGCCATGTAAGGTTTTTAATATGAATTAAGCATTATGCCAACAATTCCCCCCTTTTATCCATAATAAACATATAATGGAAAAACAAATCAAAAGATCATTAGCTAAAACAGTGATTCTGTGAGAAGAATCAAATATGGTGTTTCTGTGAAGAAAGTATTTGTATTATGTCCTGTAATATTGACGGCAAGGGTGCCGTGACCTTGGGAGCTTTGGCCTCTGCACACACAGCATTACTAGGTGGCCATCAGGGCCAACATCACCCTGATCATCGGGACCCTCTCCAGGGTCCTCCGGATCATCGAGACCCTCTTCGGTGTCTTCCGGATCATCAGGACCCTCTTCAGGGTCTTCTGGATCAGCAAGGACCCCCATCAGGGTCTCCCGTATCATCATTCGCATTTGACTTTGGTGTTTTACATTTCTTATTGACAACTGATCCCTGTTTTTCAGGAATTTCAGATACAAACAGTGTCCAAAGCAAGAGTAAGAGATGGATAAAGGGATGACATTACAGGTGGAGCTGTGGGTTCACCTGAAGGATAGTTTAAATGTGCCTCCACGCGGGAAGGTCAACATTTAAGGTTGTAGTTCAGTGCATCCAGCTAGATCATCTAGCCAGGCAGTGGTATAAAAAGTAAGACCACGATGATTCATCCAGTCGCGAGGACACTCTTCAGGATCTGGCTTTGTAAATTTAGTTGCACAAAAATGCAATTTTTTACGAGGCCAGAGACAGAGGTGTAGCAAACAAAAGGAAAAACAATTTGGACCTCAGTTACTAAAACTGCAAAGGTTTCAGCACTCTTATGTACTGGACTGGTACTTAATTAGCACACATTCACTCTACCCGGTTAATACACATGAACAAACATCCGTATCTCTATAGATAAGAAAGCACAGATAATTGACATTCATCTGTACACAAACAGGGAGAGTGCTTACACTTTAACAAATATAACAAGATATTTAATCAGAACTTCTCACCTGAATGTGGATCCCGGAACGAGCTCCTAATTCTAACGTTTGTTGGCATGCCTAAGCCTTTTTATACCCAGGAGTTGAACAGAAACAGATGGGACGGCTTTGTGAGAATTTAACAAGAACAACTGTAAATATGTAGTTCTTTTTCCATGAATTTCTAACTAGTGCATGGTACGACTTCACTCGGAACAGAGCAAAGGGTGAAGATCACATAACCACAAATAATAAAGCATTATCCCAACAAATAGTAAAAGCAATTTCATTCTGTAATAAAAAAAACTAATATTTATAATTGTATAATAATTAATATGATTAATAATAATCTTTTTTTATTCCACAGGAAATCAAGAAGACACATTTCACACCTGAGCTGTAAAGGTGTGTGCTGGATTTAAACGATTTCTGTCTGATTTTATTTAGAATTTGCCTGTCATTTCTGTATTTCTGAGTATTATGAGTTGCATCATGGGTAGTGGTAGCATGGGTTCATTTCATCCACCAAAGAATTTCCAGGTCCAGGGTCAGCGCATGCAGCAGTATGAGGAGCTGCTTGGCAACCTGGCTATCACTGTCCAGCAATTGTGTGAGCGTATAGTCCTCCAGATACCTGGCACTTATGCCTGAAACTGTTCCAGCTCCACCTCCCGTGGCATCTCTGCCCACTTCTCAGGCACCCATGGCACCACAGAGGGAACCCCACCTCCCATCTTCTCAACGCTTCTCAGGCGATCCCAGCTCCTGCCGTGGATTCCTCACCCAATGCTCCCTCATCTGCGAGGTGCATGCCCGCTGCCTTCCCCTCTGATTGAGCCAAGATTGCCTACATAATCACCCTCCTGTCTGGCAAAGCCCTAGAATTGGCCACAGTGGTTTGGGAGGCTCACAGCCCCTTCTGCTCCAGCTATTTTGACTTTGTTCAAGAATTCTGACGAGTTTTTAAACCCCATTGGTGGTCCTGAGTCTGCCAAGGCTCTGCTCACCCACCCTCAAGGCCCTCGTAGTGTCTCTGAGATTGCTATCCAGTTCCGGACGCTGGCTGCCGGGAGCGGGTGGAATGACTCGGCTCTCAAATTGTACTTCCTCAATGGTCTCTCGAGCACCATCCAGGATGAATTGGCTCCCCGAGATCCACCTGAGTCGCTCGAGTCCCTTATCGAGGTGGCCACTTCCACATCTTCCACATCCAGAGATGGTGGCCATCGATGCAGGAGGATGTTCAAGCATTTGCTGCTGCCTGCGACATCTGTTGTCAGTCCAAATCATCTCACCAAAAGCCACAAGGTTTTCTCTACCCTTTGCCTGTTCCTCACTATCCATGGTCTCACCTATCTATGGATTTTGTTACAGGACTTCCTCCTTCCCAAGGGAACACAGTAATATTAGTGAATTGTTGATCAGTTTTCCAAGGCCTGTCGGTTCATTCCATTACCCAAGTTACCCTCTGCCAAGGAGACTGCTCTGCTGGTCAGTACAAATGTATTCAGAGTGTTTGGCCTCCTCCAGGATATTGTTACAGTGCCCTTATTGTTCAAGTGCCCTTCAGGGGACCACCTTGGTCGCCTCCTAGGCATTCCAGATGCTCAAAAGGGCCTTTACCTCCATAGCACTCCTTGTGCACCCAGATCCAAGTAATCCCTTCACAATCGAGGTGGATGCCTCTACTACGGGGGTTGGGGGCCGTAAACTCTCAACTCCAGGTCACCTCAGCACGGCTTCATTACTGACTTTTTCTCCCGGAAGTTCTCTCCTGGAGAAGTCAACTATGACATCAGAAACCAGGGGCTCCTCGCTGTGAAGTTGTCCACACATGGTTGTCCACACAGGACATTCGACTCCATCTCCAAAGTAAGAAGCTTAGCACCCGGTACATTACCATCGTCCAGATTAACATTGCTAAATGAGCATTTGATAGAGCGATACATGGAACATCAAAAAACACTAATGATTTAAAATGTAAAACAGCGAATTTAATGATGTTTGTAGGTTTTTAGGTCTATAATTTTGATTCTAAAATGTGATAGGTTTTAAGACCCTGCGGAAACTTGTGTGCTCCACGCATTCATAGCATTTATCAAGGGTGAAGGGCCCCAGCAGCGGAAACATGGCAGCAATGGGATTCGAACCTCTGACATTCTGATTCCAAGATCCGATACTTAAAACATTTAAACCTTCTGCAGTTCCAAAACCAGCAAATATGGGGCGATGTTTTGGGTACATTGTGTAAATATTGTTTGTTCGGTTTTGTAAGTTTCAAAATGTGTTCACAAGTAATCTGATTGTGTTAGAGGGTTAAGAGAATTGCACCATGAGAACAAACCTCTGTTTGTGTGTGTGTGTGTGTGTGTGTGTGTGTGTAATATATGGCCATTTTCTGTTTATTTATGCTGTTCATGTTTATGACTCCACTCTTCAGGGAAGCATTAGTTTTTGAGGCACAAAGTGTGTTTGTTTGTGTTGCACAATTAGCCAAGGAGAAGTGAGGTGATATTTCATTGCACACCAGTTACCCACACCTGTGAACTAAACATAGAAGTGGAGCAACGCAAAGTTGTGTGAGTTAAGGAGGAAGAAAAAGAACTTTTGCATGTTTTTGGACCAGGAGGAACATGCAAACTCCACACACACATGGCAGAGACGGGAATCGAACCCTGGAGGTGTGAAGCGAACGTGCTAACCGCTAAACCACCCTGTAATGAATCATACCAGAGTTAATTTTTTCTTAGGTAGAGACTTAAAACATTTAGCGCCTTGTGTTTACAGGTAATGTGTACCTCCTTGTTTACTGTGACGGCCGAGAACAAAACGACTGAAAGGAATTTTCTTCTCTAAGAATAGACGTTGTGCAATACTGTCCATTTTGCAATGTTCAACAGAGTAATTGCAAGTCAAACCAAATACTTACTCAAGGTCCTCTTTGCCCTCTGCCTAGGGGGCATTTTTTCTTTGTGTCCTTGTTGAATGTGTCTGCTTGAAAATGAATTGAATTACACTTCATATCAAATTGGGCAGCTATTTAATAACTGCTTATAAACCTGTTTCTATGGTATTTGCTGCACTCTGCACAATCTATAATTCAATCCATCAATTATTCCTTAAGTTGTATTATATAATTGGATTTAACATCAATTAATCTATTATCCTGTATATAGTACATTGTATCCTAGACCATCCTCAAATCTTTATATCATCGGCATATACACTCGGTGTATAACGGTGTATAACTCTTGTTGAACTAATTTTATTAAGACACGGCTTAATGCCTTTCGATGTGACAAATTCTAGTGAAAATATAAATAATAAAGTGGCAAAATTAATAGCACACATTTTTACACGACGTCCATTCTTTACTAAAAACATTCGTATGAGGCGAACGTGCTAACCGCTAAACCACCCTGTAGTGAATCATACCAGAGTTAATCTTTTCTTCGGTGGGGACTTAAAGCACTGTTTGTACGTCACTCTGGATAACGGCATCCGCGCTAAATGCTGTAAATGTAAACACGAGTAAAGTCACATATTGATGTAGGTTAGACGTTAAGGAGGTTTCTGGAGTGCAGTCAACATTCACATTCATCCAAATCTCTTCTGTAGGCTTGCTGCACAGAGGCATTGGGCTTCTTGGTTCTTGGTACCCATGCTTCATTCACAATTTAATCATTTTATAATCTTACTGCCAGACATTTATGGTGATGTGCAGTTTATAATACATATAGCAAGGCCTGTTATTTATTCAAAAACAACCAAAACATTTTGGTACTGTAATAACTACAGTCATATTACTGTATTAATGTACTAATATTAGTAGGTAAATATTATTACTAATATTATTACCTACACTAATATTTACTAACCTACAACAGTGCACTAATATTATTTACACTAATTTCATTTACCTACGACAGTGAAATTTTTCAACCATCGGTCTGATCGGTCAGGATGATGCCGTGTATCAGGTACATGATGAAAGTCCCAATTCGGTATCTCAGGAGTGTAAGAATAGAGAAAGCTCAGTTTAAATAGAGTTTAAATACCCTCACAAAAATCAGTTCTCTCTTTCCCAAGACTCATGAAAAAAATTTAACTACGCTATCAAATCTTGCTTAAGAGTTTTTTTTTTTGCTTGAAATTTTGCATGCAAACTTCCTTAAAAGTTTCCAACTTTTGGAACCAAACCACAATATAGCTTTACCCTGCTTTACAGTTTCCATAATTAAAAAGCATATCAAATGTTTAAACTGAGAATTTATACAGTTTTCAGGGGGAAAGAATAGTATCAAGCATCACATGTTTCTCCTATATGTCTGATACAGGATACAGTTCTGGATTTCCTATGTTGTGTTTTTCATTTCATGATGAAAGTCAGCACAAGGACTCCTCTCCTACAAAGTCATGCTGGTGTTATAGATACAGTATGCAGTTGGCATTGTCTTATCACATCTACAAGGTCTTCACTTGTTGCTCTAAAACCTGTAGTTCACCAATGACGGATCCTATCCAATAAATGCTCATTCAATAAGTGCTAATGTTCTCCCAGACCATCAGAGATGCATCTTTCTGTACTGAGAAGAAGCCATATGTTCCCTCTCCTCTTTAGTCTGGAAGATGTGGTGTCCATGGTTTCCACAAACAATCTGAACAATTTTCCCTCAGTAGATCTGAAATGGTCCAGAGGAGGATGTTGGTGTTTCTGGATCATGTTCACGCATGAATACTTGTTTACACGATCCAGATTTAACCTGTGTTTGTGGATGACATGGAAGATCTGTGTTCACACACAATGATTTCTGGAGTCGTCCACGATCCAATAAAGTGCATTCCGTTCCATGACTGGTGCAAAGGCAGCGGCCCCTAAGGACCCAAAGATCCAAAACTAATTGTTACAAAGTTTGTAATGTGCAATGTGATGTTGAGAAACATTACTGTGAAGTTGTTCCACAGTTTGTAGACGCGGTCTTTCAGTCTGTAAGAAACACCATTTATACCTCCATCATCTCACTGACCTTCTGTACGTTAACCTCATTACTTACTCAATCTTCCTTTTAATTATACACACTTTTTACACACTTTTGTTGACCCGTCATAAGTTTTTAGGACTTGGCATTGTCAAAAGCAATACAACTGATGAGCATGTGCCTACTTCATAAGGTACAGGCCTCAGGCACGTCTTTACATAACTTTAACATTATGCCTACATCTGAAATAAATTTTACTTTATATATTTCAGAAATGTAACCTTATCCAGAGCTCCATAGAAATAAATGATATTACACATGAAGGTTAAAGATTTAGAAGGTTAAAAAATGAGCAAAGGAGTGAAGATCACAGATAATATAGATATATATATATATATATATATATATATATATATATATATATATATATATATATATATATATATATTATATATATATATATATATATATATATATCTATATATATATATATATATATCTATATATATATATATATATATATATTCATGTGGTTAAGGGATCTTCACCCTTTGCTCTGTTCCGAGTGAAAGTCGTACCATGCACTAGTTAGAAATTCATGGAAAACACAACTACATATTTACAGTTGTTCCAGTTAAATTCTCACAAAGCCATCCCATCTGTTTCTGTACAACTCCTGGGTATAAAAAGGCTTAGGCCATGCCAACAAACATTAGAATTGGGAGCTCGTTCCAGGATCCACATTCAGGTGAGAAGTTCTGATTAAATATCTTGTAATGTTTGTTAAAGTGTAAGCACTATCCCTATGTGTGGATAGACGAATGCCAATCCCTGTTTTTGGATAGACGAATGTCAATTATCTGTGTTGTCTATAGAGATATAAATGTTTGTTCATGTGAGAGGCCGAGCATCCGGGAGATCACGGCACCCGGGAGATGTTGGCCCTGATATTAATATTACTGGACATAATAAAATTACTTCCTTCACAGAAATGCCATATTTAATTCATGTGTTTTTCACAGAATCACTGTTTTAGCTAATGATCTTTTGATTTGTTTATCCATTATATGTTTATTTTGGATAAAGGGGGGGAATTGTTGGGATAATGCTTTATTCATATTAAAAATCTTCCATAGCTTGCTCTGAAACATGGAAGGTACATGTGGGTTTATGAGCTTTACTGACTAAAATTGGGAAAAGTTTTCCTATCATTATATATTATGGATAACGGTGGCGGACTTGTGAGACACAAGGATAGACGGTGATGCGGTCTCTCTGAACGAACAAGGATAGATGAGTTTCTGGAAATAAATGTGATTCTGTAATGTGGGGGTGTAGATCAGTGGGTAAATCAGTGGAATTTGGCAAGGATAGATGAGTTTCTGGAAATCAGAATGTGATTCTGTAATGTGGGGGTGTAGAGCCCTGGGTTTGATCAGCAAAGATAAGGCGTAGGTGCTGGGTTACTGATCAGAAGTGTTCAGTGTTCGAGCCCCGATCCCATATCACCAAGCACTTGACTTGAGTCCTTGAGCAAGGTCCCTTAACCCTATGGGCTCCAGGGGGCACCGTATCATGGCTCTGACCCTGCACTCTGACCCTAGCATTAAAAAAACAAGCTGGGATATGCAAAGAATTTCACTGTGTTGTAATGTATGTTTATGTGACTGTAATAAAGACAAATAAAGGCTCTTCTAATGAGTGATTATGACAGTTAATAAACACTTTCTGAAAACTAGTCTAGAATATTTTTCTCCATAAAATTCCAGAAATTTTTCTCCAGCGTAGCTTTCCTGAATTGTTCAACAATAGCATAGAATGGACATAATGTAAACATTATCTTAAAATATATTATATTACAGGTATATTACAAAATATATGTATTCTTTTATATGAATACATAACAGTACATCTCTCTGTCTAGGAGACATCATGTTCATGTTCAAGGTGACCTTGGGTTTTCTGGCCCTGCTTCTGGTTTGCAGTGTCCGTGTCCGAGCTGAGAACCAGGTACACACACATACACACACACACACACACACACACACACACACACACAGCTCATTTTTCTGATTTTGTAATCTTTTGTCGCTCTTTTGTTCATGCCCCGTGACATCATATACAGAATGGTGAGTGCGTTTTTTGACCAAGTATACATTTATAAATGAACATTTCTATTGAATTAATTGAATTAATATGTGTAAGAGGGGGGCACGGTGGCGTAGTGGTTAGCACGTTCGCCTCACACCGCCAGGATCCGGGTTCGATTCCCGTCTCGGTCATGTGTGTGTGGAGTTTGCATGTTCTCCCCGTGCCTCAGGGGGTGTTTCTCCTGGTTTCCGGTTTCCTCCGGTCCAAAAAAAAAACATGCACAGTAGGTTGATTGGCACCTTGGAAAAATTGTCCCTAGTGTATGAATGGTGTGTGTGTGTGAATGTGTGTGTGTGTGTGTGTCCTGCGATGGGTTGGCATTCCATCCAGGGTGTATCCTGCCTTAATGCCCATAGACGCCTGAGATAGGACACAGGACTCCCCGTGACCCGAGGAAGATCGGATAAAGCGGTAGAAAATGAATGAAATGAAAATATGTGTAAGAACATGCTTCAATTATGGGTTAGTGTAATGCTCTGAATCATCGCATGGGGTCTGTTTTGTGTGACAGTTTCTGTTGGGGCACTTCTGGAGAGAGCAAACAGAGACATTGGTATACTCTCTCTCACACACACACACACACACAGACACACACACACAAACATACGTATTAGTGAAGTGCATCTCCATAACTGAGGCAGATGCGATTAACATCTTGATGTATAATTAGGCAATTTGATATGTTAACGATACAGTTTAATGTTTAATATAATAGAAAATCTAAAATATTTGGGTCACAAATTATGGGTCACTTTTTTAACATATGCCACGAAAGTCTTTCACCGTGCTGTAATGTCACATTGCATAGTGAAACCTGCTTTCACTGCTTCACTTACTAATAATTATATCTAAATAAATCATTTATGATAAAATGTAAGGGGCACGCTGGTTTAGTGATTAGCACGTTCGCCTCACACTTCCAGGGTCCGGGTTCGATTCCCGTCTCGGCCATGTGTGTGTGGAGTTTGCATGTTCATGTTCTCCCCTTGCCACACGGGGTATTTCTACGTGTTTTCCGGATATAGGCACAGGTTCCCCAGTGACCCGAGGGGGATGATCGGATAAAGCGGATTAGAAGATGAATGAATGAATGATACAATGTGCGTGTCGTGATGTCGCAGCCGTGAGATCTGTCTGTTGTCTATGTGGCAGTTCATGACGTATCCGAGCCAAAAGTAATAGAAGACATCGCTGTGAATGATGAAAATAACAAGAGGAATGCCCATCCCTGCACCCTCACAGACTGCACGTGGCCCAAATCCACCGATGGCAAAGTCTACAGAATCACAGAATCTGAAGACACAGAATCAGGCATATGCTAATTATTTAATTAACTGTTAATTAATTAACTAGCTCATATATGTACACACACACACACACACACACACACACACACATATATATATATATATATATATATATATATATATATATATACAATGGAAAACAACAGTAGTAATGGCTTTTTGTAAAAACACTCGGGAATGAGCAAGAGTGCACCGAATTATGGCAAAAAACAATAATAGTAATAATAATGACAAATAAACAAGGCACTAATAGGGGAGGAAAGGCTCAGGAGTAAATTAACTGAAATTAACTGAGGGACAGGGCAGTGAGAGAGAACTCTAGGGAGTCAGAGAGCGAGGGAGCAAGAGCCAGAGTGTAAGAGAACAAACAGGGGGCTAGAGAGCGAACAGAGGGCTGGAGAACAGGAGAACACAGACTCAAGAGAAAGGAACTGGCAAAGAACACAGGGATCTCGAGAAAGAACAAGAACTAGAGAGTTGGGGAATAAGAGAACCACTAAAAATGAAAAGCAATAAAAGCAAAGAAACCAAAAACAGGACTCAATCTCAAAAACCCAGTTAGCTAATAAACAGGGCTAACAACAAAAGGAAAGCAACAAGGAAAAAAAACTCAGGGAGGACATGGCAAAAAACACGGGTAATGCAAACATCAAAATGAACACAAAGAAAGACCAGAACACAATTGCAAACAAATCACTCCAAGAAATGATGGTTCAACAAAGGAGAAAGAAAAGAGGGGAACTTATAACAACTGACAGACAAGAGAAGGTGGGATAAATTAGGGCAGGAGTGGGCAATTATTTTTTCCAAAGGGCCATATGAGAAAATTTAGCTGTATGTACACAAACTAAACACATGTCTTTTCACTTAAACTCTGTAAATAAATCACTTTGCAGTCCGTGCCCAGCGTTAAAACACAGCGTCCGGTATCAAACTTTCGTTTTTCCGCATGAATTGACATTTTAAGGGTATATAAACATGCGTGTACCTATCATCTGCGCATGAAATACAATACTTTCAAATTAAAAGCAGCACAGCGTGCATGGCGGAAACCAGTTAGTGGTGTTTGGAAAGCAATCACTATTATTTTTCCTATAAATTTCTTATTTGCTAGTGACCACACGCCGGGCCGAGCAGGAAGCGTCAACGGGCCGGGTGTGTATAATTCCCAAGTCTGTATTGGGGGGTAGGGGACAGGGAATAGGGAGCATGGGCCCAGTGGCGACGCCTAGTGGTCCACACAGTCAAAGTCCAGAGTCTCACATGCACAATGATCCGCCACAAACTTTATGAATTTGAAAAAAAAACTTCTAATACTAATTTGAAATTAGAATCTAACTAAGAATACTTTTATCCTGCACAGATGTTATTCCTCTATAGGACGTAAAGGAAAAGGCCAAATAGTGTCTCTGAATAGCACCAGCTGTATTCGTCATTCCATTGTTCAGCATGAACTTCTCCACGTTCTGGGCTTCACACACGAACAGAATCGCAGTGACCGTGACAGTTACATCCGCGTTGAGTGGCAGAACATCAAGAATAGTAAGTCTAAACAGGAACTGTTCTACACGGCTTTATATTGCATGTATAGGGTGAGTAGAGATGATCCGATAACATCTTCTGTGTGATACCAGAATGTAATATGTGGGTGTACATGCTACAATCATAACATAAGTGAAAAATATCCAGTGTTGGAAATGTTACTTTGGAAATTTAATAGATTCCAGATTACCAATGATCCTGTTCAAAATTTAATAACTAGTGTAACTTTTAATGACTTTATAGCAGTAAAGTAACTGATTACTTTCAGTCATCCACTAGGTGGCACTTAATGAAAATGACATCCTGAGTCAAAAAATGGGATTTGTCATTTTTACCATTTTCAAAAGTAACTGTAATTTAATTACATGTTTTTTTTCTTAGTAACTGCAAAGAATTACTTTTATTTTGTACTTAAATTATATAACACTATTACATGTATCTTTTGAGGCTGCAAATATGTAGCCTAAAAAGGTATGTGAATCTTATTTGAAACAAACAAAAAAATACAAGTAGATTAATATTTTAATACCTTTGTCTCAAACTGTAACAAAAAACCTACAGAGAACAGTTTGATGTTGGTAAAAAGATTTTATATATGTATATATGTTAAGAGGCACGGACAAGCAGACTGGGGATGCAGTTCTTTATTAAACGAGCAAACAAAAGTAATGTAAAAAAAAAGTAAGTAAAGGTAAAGAGAGCAAAAAAAGGAGAACTGGAACAAAAGAGAACAGACAGGTTAGAGTGACACTAACCACAATCACTGGCGGAGAGATACAGAACGGTCCATGTACGACAGGGGTGTCAAACTCCATTCCTGGAGGGCCGCAGCCCTGCAGTGTTTTGTTCCAACCCTGCTCCAATATAAATACCATGTAGTTTTCAAATAAGCCTTAATGACTTGATTATTTGGATCAGGTGTTTTTAATTATGCTTGAGTTTAGTTAAGTTAGTTTGACACCCATGGTAAATAAAAAATAAATAGAACAAGTAAAAATATTTTCCCACAAAATCATATTTATTAGCAGAAGATGAAGGAAGGTAGGAGAAATTCTTAGCACACTTTGAGGAAGCTCTCAAATATTAAGTTCTAGGAGGGGAGAGTTTTAGCTTCAACCATAATTAAAACACACCTGATCCAAACTAATCAAGTCATTAAGGCTTATTTGAAAACTACATGGTATGTATATTGGAGCAGGGTTGGAACAAAACACTGCAGGGCTGCGGCCCTCCAGGAACCGAGTTTGACACATGTGATGTACGAGGTACGCTACAGAGAACAGACTTGCAGTCATGGGAGAAGAGGGTTTATATAGGAGAGGGGGGGGAGGGAGAGGGGGGGGGGGGAGGGGGGAGGGGAGAGGGGGGGGGAGGGGGGAGGGGGAGAGGGGGGAGGAGAGGGGGAGGGGGGAGGGGGAGGGGGAGGGGGAGGGGGGGGAGGGGAGGGGGGGAGAGGGGAGGGGAGGGGGGGGAGGGAGGGGGGGGGGGATGGGGGAGAGGGGGCGGAGAGGGAGGGGGGGAGATGGAGGGGGAGGGAGGGGGAGAGGGGGGGGGGAGGGGGGGGAGGTGGGGAGGGAGGAGGGAGAGGGAGAGGGGGGGAGTGGGGAGGGGGTGGGGGGGGAGGGAGGGGGGGAGGGGGGGGGAGGGGGAGAGGGGGGGGGGGGGGGGGGGGGGGGGGGGGGGGGGGGGAGGGGGGGGGGTGTGGGTGGGGGGAAGGGTCAGAGAGGGGTTCTAGCTCCTAGCTCGCTGAGAGAGAGAGAGAGAGAGAGAGAGAGAGAGACACACAGAGTGAAATAGGTGCAGCTCTGGAGATTATTAGGGATTGAGCTGATTATGGAGAGAGAGATTGGGAAACAGGGCACGAAGGTAAAGATGAACCTGAGGGAACAACACTGAAGTGATACAATATAGATATTTTAAAATATAGTTCTCTATTCGGTCTCAAAATGTAACAAAAAAGCCACCACGAACTTGTGACATGTGACTTGTGAACAAGAAAAGTGCAGCTTTAATATGACAATTAATGCCAGTCGAATATGCAAATCTAGCGAATGTGTTTCAGCCTTTTGTAAAAGTTTACGGTTTCAACACTTGTTCACCATTTTCCTCAAAGATAAAAAGAACCAATTCGACAAGATGGAAAAGCTGAACCAAGAAACTCCGTATGACTACAACTACATACGACATCAGGCAGTACCATGTTTCACGGGTTTGAGTTTTGTATGTGTGAAATAAGGTCGAAGTGATTTTTTATTGTAGTTCAGGTGTGTCTACAAGGAACTTGTACGATATCTCAGTGTTGGGAAAGATACTCTAAATTTATTTAATTACTAAATTTGTAAACATTTTGAAAAGTAATTTTTTTTTTTCTCTCTCTCAGTAACTGTAACAAATTACTGTTACTTTTATTTTGTAATTAAATTACCTAACGCCGTTACATGTAACTAGTTACTCCCCAACGTTGGTTATAAGTATATGGAAAAACTAATTTGACAAACATAAAAGGTAAACAATTATACCGGTCCTAGATTTCTAGTGAGCAGTTACTTGTGAGTGTATCTGTATGTTCAGCGTACGAACGTGTTCTAGAATCAAGGCAAGAAATTTTATTTATATAGCATACATAATTCAATTTCCAATGTGATTTACATAAAAGGCAATAAAATAATGCTTAAAATAAATACAAATTATTTTTTAAGGATAAAATTAATAAAAACGGGAATAAAAATGATTATAAATAAAATGCAATGCAATAAAGACAGGTTCGGACGTAGCACAGTGCGCTCATTCAGTAAATGCACAACTGAACAGATGGGTTTTAAGTCTTCTGGATTTAAATGTGGTTAATGTTTTAGCCACATCTGAAATGCAGATTCCCCTCATTTTGTGTGAACGCCTGGTATTTCTAAACTGACTCGCTTCCTAGTGATCTGATTGGTTTGTTAGGTTTGTGTTTCAAGCTGAGTAAATCTGCAATGTATTTAGGATCATTGAGTGATTTATAAACCAGCAAAAGTACTTTAAAATCAACCCTAAGCGAAGGAATCAGCATCATGAATAATTAAAACAAGAAAACAAGAAAGAAAGAAATAAATATTATAATGCATGGCTAAACAGTTTGTGTAGGGGATGTACAGTGACACAGGGGTGAATAGTTCTTGTTGATCGTTATATAAAATAAACACTATGGGGTTTATATTAATGTTAATGTTTATGGGAATGATAATACAGTTTTTGTTTTCCTGGAGCTGTATTTATTTTATTTGTTATTTCAGTACTGCATTCTCTAAGAATGGAACAGCCCACTATGATCCCCATCCCTGACACCGATGTAAGTCATTTGGCCAGGCCACTCAGATGAGCCAAAACGACATCGACCGGTGTCAACAATCTCTACGAATGCTTGTACGTATTTTTCATTCATAGACTGTATTTATATCAACTCTATTCAAATAATTAATCACATGATCGAGGAGGTTTTTGGTTCTTGATTTGAGACTTGGCTTCAGTAAAACTGATTAAATTGTTCAATTATTCGCCTCTTTTATATTAATTTATTGCTATGTTTATTGATATTTTTGATTAAAATAGTCAATACAGAGATATGTGCGCTGCATTAATTGCGCATTAATGAAATTAATTACAATGAAAATGAATGCGTGTTGGTGCATTAATTTTGAAAGCACAGATTTATAACACCAATAAATTAACATTGTTAACTTCCCACTTGAGGGGCACGGTGGCGTAGTGGTTAGCACGTTCGCCTCACACCGCCAGGATCCGGGTTCGATTCCCGTCCTCGGTCATGTGTGTGTGGAGTTTGCATGTTCTCTCTTCCCTTTCTCCCCGTGCCTCAGGGGGTTTTTTTTTCTCCGGGTTCTCCGGCCCACCCCTTTCCCCCCCCCCGGTCCAAAAACATGCACGGTAGGTTGATTGGCACCTTGGAAAATTGTCCCTAGTGTATGAATGTATGTGTGAGTGTGAGTGTGCCCTGCGATGGGTTGGCATTCCACCCAGGGTGTATCCTGCCTTAATACCCATAGACGCCTGAGATAGGCACAGGCTCCCTGTGACCCGAGGGAAGATCGGATAAAGCGGTAGAAGATGAATGAATGAATGAATGAATCTTCCCACTTGTATAAAAACTACCAGATTCTAATATTTATTCCTTTATTTATTTTGGTTTTTTTGTCCTTCAGGAAAAACTTCCATTTAGCAACGAGTCCATCTCCAGAGAGAGAATGACCGTGACAGCAACATGTGCGACCTGATTCATAAACTCATCTAAGATGTAAATCATCTACATTATAATCGTTATTATTGTTAAAGATGAATGATTGAGTGAATTAGCATAACTGAATAAATTTTAAAAAAGAATAATCATTTGAACAAATTATTTGAACTTATTTTTACTTCCCGACCTAAATGTTTTAGATTTGCAAGTCCCACCTCACTCTTTGGTGAACTTCGTGAGGTCTTCCATCACACTTACAAACAAAGTGAAGCCAAACATTCTTTATTGATGTTTTATCTCTGTAAAAGGGTTTTGAGACAATTTTTGTTGTTAAAAGTGCTCTACAATTAAAAATAAGTTTGAATTAAATTGAACAAAATACGAAACACCTGTGTGCTGAATTTCATCCATCAAACAATGGCTATCAAAATGTTTAAACAAAAATATCCACACGTATACACTGTGTTATTCAGTATAATTATATATAAGATAAATAAATATATAATAAACTGCAGGATGTCGTCCATGAGATGTTCAAATGTTCACTGCCATCTAGTGGAACAACTTAAAATAACCATCCGCTCCATCCGCTGCTTTATAAACTATTACGTTATTCATTCATTTATTCATCTTCTACCGCTTCCTCCGACACTGCCATCTAGTGGAAAAACTTGCACACACACACTCACAATCACAAACAACTAGGGACAATTTTCCAATCCAATTTCTTTACTATCCGGAGAAAAAAAAATTCCACCACACACATGGCCGAGACAGATGGGAATCGAAACCCGGACCCTCGTTGAGGCGAACGTGCTAACCACTCACCGTGCCCCGCTAAGTTATTCGATTAATGTAATAATTCATTTGCGGTGAAAATGAAGATACACAAATCATTTTTCATTTCTTCGGTTCACACAAACAGCAACTCATCAGTTTATTTATGTTTTTTTTTCTCTAAGGTTTAAGACATCGCCCTTTCACAAACATGCCTTTGAAGTGCTACAAATAAAGAATCTATAATCTAATATATATTCTCTGTGACTCTCAGAACACGCCTCGGTGTCTGTAATGTTATAACGCGTCATATTCACGTAGCAGCAGTGCTGAGAAAAACGCGCTCGAAAAAAGAGGAGAAATCAATTAACAAAGAAAATATGTCCATCGCTAATTATTGCTCACTTTGTAAATTATTAGAATTTAATTAGGATAATTAGAATAATTTAGAATAATAGAATAGAATTTAAGTGGGTATTACAGAGTCACTTACATCTGTGTAAAAGTGACAATGTACATTGTTAAATAGAAATTAATTAAATTGAATGAAAAAAGAATCAATATACACATAAAAACTTGCATCTGATGGAATTATGTTACATTGATGTATTGATTATTAACGTTCCTTTTAAGCTGATAAATCTTATTTAATTAATTTGCATGAAAGTATTAACATTAATTACATGAAAGCTGTTGAAATTTTTTTTATTATTATTATTATTATTATTATTATTATTATTTCTTACTATTTCTTTCATTATTATTAGAATTCAAGTCCTTTTTACATTTTCCATAGCACTTTCATCACTGGATATTTTCACAGAGCAGCTCTGTGAAAGGTAAAACATGATCCGTTCTAAAGTCTAATTGTGAATTTGTATGGAAACAGCGAATTGTGCTTTTTAAACAACAATTGCTGATTTAAGTTGGAAGAGATTTGCTTTAAGGCTTCTGTTTAGACATCAAGTGGAAGTTCCTTTCGGCTTGAAGTAAGTCTCGAAGCGTATCTTCACTGTACCTGGAGAGATAGAATGGAGAGACCAGTTTACATTACATTACATTTACGGCATTTGGCAGACACCCTTATTTAGAGAGCGACTTACAACTGAGCAATTGAGGGTTAAGGGCCTTGCTCAAGGGCCCACTAGTGGCAGCTTGGTGGTGTTGGTGGGGGAGGGGGTTGAACAAATGATTCTGCAGTCCAGAGTCAAACTACTTTATTTTCCTGTACTGTACTCTGTAATACTCTATTCTACTCTATACAACTACACATTACTACATGTACTCTACACTATTTTCCTGTATTCTAAACTATACTTCTCTACTCTACTGTATTTTGTTATACTCTATACAACTCTACTCTACTTGCCAGTACTTTACTCTACTCGGTTCTCTACTCTGCGTACTCTATACTATGCTACTATAATCTACTCTATTCTATATTACGTTATTCTACTTACATGTATTCTATTCTAGACTACCGTACTCTACTCTCCACTATACTACTCTATTCTCCTCTACTCTACACTACTTTAGTGTACTTACCTTTACTCTACTCTATACTATGCTACTAAATTCTACTCTAAACTACACTGTTTTTTCATACTTACCTGTATTCTATTTAGACTCCTCTACTCTATACTACTCAATTCTATTCTACTCTATACAACTATACTTTACTTACCTGTACTCTAGTCTAGACTTCTCTACCCTACTGTATTCTATTATACTCCATACAACTCTACTTTACTCCCCTGTATACTCTATAATTGTCTACTCTACACTAAACTACATTTCTTTTTTTACTTACCTGTGCTCGACTCTATACTACTCTACTATATTCTACTCTAATCACCTTTACTATACTCTAGACTACTCTACTCCATACTACTCTACTGTACTCTATACTAAAGTTTACTTGAATCCACACTACTCTTCTCTACTCTAATCCTACTATACCCTACTATACTATACTTTACCCCACACTACTCCAATGTTCTCTAGCTCAATCTACTCCACTGTACGTTATTTCTGTATTCTACTATACTGTACTCTACTTCCTCACTACAGTCCTCTAATATATTCTCATTAAGAAACCAGACATCTTTGTTGTAAAGCTTTGGCTTCTTACTTTTAAATAGGAGCGCTATGATTTATTTGCATCGTTTTGTAATAAATGTATTCAAGTCGTGGATTTTGTTGTTGTTGATCTTGGTGCAATGTAGTGAATGCACTGAAAGGCTTCATCCTCATTTTTCCTTTTTTTTTCTCTTTATGATAATCTGTCCCGAGTTAACATGAGCTGTGGGCTAAACCTCCTCCAGTGTAGGCTAATGTGTTTTATGTAGCGCTCCTTCCCGGCCTTCACTGTGCTTATTGTGATTGTCACTGCCCCGCTGTTTGTGTACCAGAATATAATGGGGTTCTGCCCCTAAATAACCTGAATCCCAGGGCGGCTGCATCCGTGTAACCAACCTGCCAGGCATTTTCTATACAAACCTTTTGTTCTTTTGTGGTTGCTTTTGTTTTCCTCTGTATGTGTGTGTGTGTATTACAGGATCTATGTGTGTTTTATTTGTTTGATCCTGTATAAACCTTGACCTGTGTGTGTATTGTTTCACATATTGTTTGGTCTACTGAATTAGATTTTTTGAATGTGCATTGATGAAAAAAGAATTACCTCCGAAAGTAAATTTGCACACAATATAACAGGGCCGTGTTTATGTTATCATTTCATGTTAAATTTCACATTTATTCGCTTTTTAAATTCTCGATTTCTAAGGATTGTGTCACAAGTCTTCATCACCCTGCACAAAATCACATGCTTGTTTTCACACCGATTCACATTTAACACTAATAAACCCTTTATAAAGCCACACCTTTCATTGCATCATTTGTCTATTATTTGTCTTTCCATGTAGTTATCACTAGAACATATCAATTCCATATATCATTATAACTGTCACGGTTCCCTCTTTCTCCTCGCTCCTCCCTGCACTTTTCCCCACACACACACACCCAAATTGGCCTCAGCTGTTCCTCATCCTCTCTCCTTCTCCCTCTCCCTATCCGCTAATAGTTATGAAGCCTTAAGCCCGGTCATTCCCAACTATCCCCGTCCGGGCACGTAGCTATTACGTAGTGACGCAGACACGGATGATGCATGTTAATGTTTAATAACCTTTTGTTTGATCTCCGTATCAGGTTCCCGTTTGTTCTCCTGCTTTTCGGACTTCCAAGTCCGCCGCACCGCACCTGCTCTCCTGGTACATTTCCCGTACCACGGCTCGCAGCGCTCAAGGCTCCCTAGCCTGTCTGGCTGCTCCCTTTGAGCGGCGTCTCCTTTGTTCATTATTTAATTAAATCCCTTTTTTGTTTGATTCTGGATCTCCGTGTCTCTGCTTCAGCGTCCCATTACAGAAGCCCGGATCGACACAGCTGAATCCGGAAGTCGCGCTTCCGCCATGGTATGGAAGCCGGGTCCACGACAGCCGAACCCGGAAGTCGCGGCCCCGCCGCGGTACGGAAAATCGGAGTCAGCCGAACCCGGAAGTTGCTGCTCCGCCGCGACCCAGGTTTTTTTCCTTTTTCTTTTTTTTTCTTTTTGTCTCCATGGCAGGCTCACGAGCGCCTCGGATGTCTCTGCGAGCCGCATTCGGGCTTCTGGACACGCCCCCCTCGAAGCCCGCGGATGCCACCGTCGTTCCCCCCGCGCGCTACGCCGGCTCAGAGGAGGATTGCCACGCCTTCCTGGTCCAGTGCACGGTAACGTTCAACCAATATCCAGACCTGTTTTCAACTGAACGTGTGAAAGTCTCTCTCACATCATTCATGCAGTTGACAGGTCCCACCCTCTGTTGGGCGGCCGAAATCTGGATCCAGGGAGGACCTCCCACGCAGTCGGCAGGCGCCTTCATGAACCTGATCTGGGAGGTTTTTGGGGGGAACACGCCCAACAATTTTTTTGGGGGGGCCCCTACCGTTTTCCAGTGTGGCGGCCTGCCGAATCCCAGCCCAAGATGGCCGCCAAACCCGCGGCCCTGTGCAAGAAGGCCGCCAATCCCGCGGCCCCGTGCAAGAAGGACGCCGAACCCGCAGCCCGTGCAAGATGACCGCCGGACCGTGCAAGATGGCCGGACCCGTCGCTAACCGTGCAAGACGGCCGCCGAACCCGCTGCCCTGTGCAAGATGGCCGCCGAAACCCGCGCGGCCCCTGTGCAAGATGGCCGCCGAACCCGCGGTCCTATTCCCCCGTGCAAGATGCAAGGGCCGCCGAACCCGTGCCAAGATGGCCGCCGAAACTCCGCGGGCCCGTGCAAAATGGCCGCCAAACCCGCGGCCAAACCCGCCCCGTGCAAGATGGCCGCCGAGCCCGAGGATCCTGCCGTGAGTGAATCCTGAGGTTCCAGGGAAGTTGGAGGCCTTGATGACCTTGGTGATGGGGAAGGGCCTGATAAAGCGGGGGGCTAACTTCCTGCAGGAGGCCTTGAAAGGAATGTAACTGGTCATGAGCCATACCCCCTTGACTGACTCTTTAGTGGGGAGCTTGTCTCCTACAGTTGGCAGCCCGGCGAAAGTTCAAGATGCTTTTGAGGAGGCCGCCCGGGGAATCCTCCAACCCCGGCAGCAGCACTGGAAGAGCATAATGCCAGCGGGAACCGTGGATTGCGGGTCTTGGATGGAAAATATGGGGGGTTGATAGCTATAGACCACCTGAAATGGAGAGAGGCCGGTGGCAGCAGTAGAGAGGGTGTTGTGGGCATACTCGGCCCAAAGCAACTTCTTGGCCCAGGATGAGGGGTCTTGTGCTGTAAGTACTTAGGACAGGTAGTGTTGGAGTCTTTGACATCTTGGGACAGTCGTGGCCACCAAAAGCGTGCACTACAGACAGGGTGCGGATGATCCCAGTGTGACAGAACTGGGGATGCAGGAGCGAAGCTCCTCTGGGACGAAAAGTCGATCAGCAGCTCAGCCTTCGGTGGGGTTTCTGGGACCAGCTGGCGGACCCTCTGCTCCAATCCAAGTCCAAGGACTATAATAGTAACGGTGTCAGGCAGGATCGAGTCAGGAGGGGGTTTCTCCCTGTCCTCAAGGGTATCGATTCGAGACAAGGCGTCAGGTTTGGTGTTGTGGCTACCCGGTCTATAGGATAGGGTTAATCGGAACCGAGTCTTTCACATGGACTTGGGAAAGAACGGCTCCCACCCCTTCATCAGAGGCATTGACTTCCACAATTAATTGTTTCTTGGGGTCGGGAAAATCAGAACAGTCTAGAGTAGAGTAAAGGTAAATAGAATAGAATAGTGTAATTATAGTAGGGTAGAGTAGAGTAGAGTATTATAGTCTGGAGTAGAGTAGAATATAGTACCGTAGTATAGAGTCAAGCACAGGTAAGTAGGAAAGATATGTGTAGTGTAGAGTAAAGAAATATAGAGTATACAGGTGAGTTGAGTAGAGTTGTATGGAGTATAATAGAATACAGTAGAGTAGAGAAGTATAGACTAGAGTGCAGGCAAGTAAAATATAGTTGTATAGAGTAGAATACAGATCTCTTAGCTGTATTCTACAATAGACTAGTATAGAGTAGAGGAGTCTAAATATAGAATAGAGTAGTATATAGTAGAGAGAACTGGTAAGTAGAGTAAAGTTGTATAGAGTAGAAAAGAATACAGTAGAGTAGAGAAGTATAGATTAGAGAAGGAAAATATGACCTATAATTCTCTACTCTACTGTATTATACTCTATAGAACTCTACTCTACTAACCTGTACTCTGAGTACAGGTGAGCAGAGTAGTGTTCTATAGAGTATAACAGAATACAGTAGAGAAGAGAAGTATAATTTAGAATACAGATAAATAGAGTAGAGTACATGTAGTAATGTGTAGTTGTATAGAGTACAATAGAGTATTACGGAGTACAGTACAGGTAAATAGAGTAGAGTACATGTAGTATTGTGTAGTTGTATAGAGTAGAATAGAGTATTACAGAGTACTGTAAAGTATAGCAGACCCAGGGGGAATAAGGGGAAGGAGGTGGAAACAAAACCCATCTGCGTAGACAGAGTGTGGGGACATTAGGGATTCGGAACGTGGCACTTTCTGATTGGCTGATCTTTCACCTATAAATGTTCAAATGCATCTTGACGAAAGTTATGCAAATCCATCTCTCTAACATCAAAAATGTCATTCGTTTGCATGCGTGTCCATGACCAAACGATATGTTTATAAGGAAGTTTGCTTACACTTCGCATTTATAACTGACTTCCCATAAATTCACCCAGATTTCTTGGAAAACTTTCCAAAATTCCTCTGATTAAATTCCCGTGGAAACTTTTTGGAAATTCTCTTGTCCATCCACAGGCGTTATGGGCTTCATGAGTTGGAAGGAATGTCATATCAAATAACCTGTAGAAGATATAAATATCCATATCTGCTCCACACCGACTCTCTCCCACCAAGGTCTACAAGGTTCAATTCCACTCTTCCTCTGTACACACTCTTAATTCAACTTCCATTTTGGAATTATCCCTTTAAACCTGCACATCCCAGGTGATTAATCTCAATATTAACATCATGCAAACTCTATGGACAGCAACCTGGCTCAGGTGTTTATTCGTTCCTTCATCATCTCAAGCCTGGCCTCCTGCAACTTCCTCACACCAGCAGCTCTGCCTCTAAACATCTCAGGTTCTCCTCACCATCACCCACTCCTGGAATCTTCCCATATCTGATTTAAAACCATCAGCACTTTTCCACTTATCAACTGGTCTCTTAATTCCGACTCTCAGGTACAGGGAAGATACTCTTTGAGACTTCCTTCAAGGTGGAATGAAGTTCCACTTGATGTCTAAGCAGAAGCCTTAAAGCAAATCTCTTCCAGCGGAAATTAAACCAGCAATTGTTGTTTAAAAACAACGATTTGCTGTTTCATTACAAATAACCCCCCCTGGTTACACAATTAGACTTTAGAACGGATCATCTTTCACCCTCATTGCCTCCAGGTTTCTCTTTAGAGATAACAAGCTGCTCTGTGAAAATATCTAGTGACGAAAGTGCTACAGAATGTAAAAAGGATTGAATTATAATAATGAAAAAAAGATATTAAATATAATATAATAAAAAATATAAGTTATATAAAATATAAGTAAATAAAATATAATAATAATAATATAATTTAAAAAAATTCAACCTCATGATTGTAACTAATATTAATATTTTTCAGCGTAAAAGGTACGTTAATAATTAATATATCAATGTAACATAAATCCATGTATCAGATGCAAGTTTTTATGTGTATATTGATGTTTTTTTTTCATTCAATTTAATTATTTTCTATTTAACAATGTACGTGTACATGACTCTTAAAAAAAACCATTAATTTCTATATAACTATTAGTAGATGTGCTATAATTGTATTACAAACCGGATTCCAAAAAAGTTGGGACACTATACAAATCGTGAATAAAAACTGAATTGCAATGATGTGTAGGTGCCAACTTCTAATATTTTATTCAGAATAGAACATAACACACGAAACAAAAGTTTAAACTGAGAAAATGTACCATTTTAAGGGAAAAATATGTTGATTCAGAATTTCATGGTGTCAACAAATCAAAAAAAAGTTGGGACAAGTAGCAGTAAGAGGCTGGAAAAAGTAAATTTAAGCATAACGAGGAGCTGGAAGACCAATTAACACAAATTAGGTCAATTGGCAACATGATTGGGTATAAAAAGAGCTTCTCAGAGTGGCAGTGTCTCTCAGAAGCCAAGATGGGTAGAGGATCACCAATTCCCACAATGTTGCGCAGAAAGATAGTGGAGCAATATCAGAAAGGTTGTTACCCAGCGAAAAATTGCAAAGACTTTGCATCTATCATCATCAACTGTGCATAATATCATCCAAAGATTCAGAGAATCTGGAACAATCTCTGTGAGAAAGGGTCAAGGCCGTAAAACCATACTGGATGCCCGTGATCTCCGGGCCCTTAAACGACACTGCACCACAAACAGGAATGCTACTGTAAAGGAAATCACAGAATGGGCTCAGGAATACTTCCAGAAACCATTGTCAGCGAACACAATCCGCCGTGCCATCCGCCGTTGCCAGCTGAAACTCTACAGTGCAAAGAAGAAGCCATTTCTAAGCAAGATCCACAAGCTCAGGCGTTTACACTGGGCCAGGGATCATTTAAAATGGAGTGTGGCGAAATGGAAGACTGTTCTGTGGTCAGACGAGTCACGATTCGAAGTTCTTTTTGGAAATCTGGGACGCCATGTCATCCGGACCAAAGAGGACAAGGACAACCCAAGTTGTTATCAACGCTCGGTTCAGAAGCCTGCATCTCTGATGGTATGGGGTTGCATGAGTGCGTGTGGCATGGGCAGCTTGCATGTCTGGAAAGGCACCATCAATGCAGAAAAATATATTCAGGTTCTAGAACAACATATGCTCCCATCCAGACGTCATCTTTTTCAGGGAAGACCCTGCATTTTCCAACAAGATAATGCCAGACCACATTCTGCATCAATCACAGCATCATGGCTGCGTAGGAGAAGGATCCGGGTACTGAAATGGCCAGTCTGCAGTCCAGATCTTTCACCTATAGAGAACATTTGGCGCATCATAAAGAGGAAGGTGCGACAAAGAAGGCCCAAGACGATTGAACAGTTAGAGGCCTGTATTAGACAAGAATGGGAGAGAATTCCTATTTCTAAACTGGAGAAACTGGTTCTCCTCTGTCCCCAGACGTCTGTTGAGTGTTGTAAAAAGAAGGGGAGATGCCACACAGTGGTGAAAATGTCCTTGTCCCAACTTTTTTTGGGATTTGTTGACACCATGAAATTTCTGAATCAACATATTTTTCCCTTAAAATGGTACATTTTCTCAGTTTAAACTTTTGTTTCGTGTGTTATGTTCTATTCTGAATAAAATATTAGAAGTTGGCACCTACACATCATTGCATTCAGTTTTTATTCACGATTTGTATAGTGTCCCAACTTTTTTGGAATCCGGTTTGTAAATAACTCTGACTTAATTTTGTTTTGTTCAGTCACAAATTCAGACAAGTTGTCAGTTTTCACTCCAGAATAAACCGTTCAATCAACATTTATATTTGATGATATGTCATATATCAAATTAGTCCTGCACTTGTGGATAATCGTTTCTGTTATTCAAAAATTCTGTGAACATTGAACTCCCATGATAATATAATTCATGTTCAAATGAACCAAAATACATGTTTGATTGTTAAAATGAAAATAAAAAAGAAAATGTGAAACACAGAATGGCTTGCTGCCGTGCCCCACGCGGGGCACGTGACCGGTTTGGATAAAGATAGTAAAATAGGACCGCGTATTTAATGAGCTGTGTTCCCGTCTGCGCCCGTCCCGTGGATGAGTCCGGTGACGCCCGTTAGCATTGTCGTTTTTTTAAACTGCTGTGGTTACGTTGTTGTGTCATTGCGAAGATGGGGTAAAATTTGTGAAATGGGAACAATGGACTGTCTTTAGGAGGCCATCACTCAGAGGCTCCGACACGATGCGACGGGACGAGGCCTGTTGTCGGCACGCTAGGCGTGACACTTGCTAAACTGTGTTTAAATATATTGTTGCTTTATGTAATGAACGTCAGCCGAGGTCGGCCCCCCCACATTTTACAACATTCAATTCAATTCAATTCAGTTTTATTTATAAAGCGCTTTTTTCAATGTGTCATCGTCTCAAAGCAGCTTTACATAATACTCATGTCTGAAAAGTGAAAATCAGTTTGGCCCTAATTGTTTCTTGTTGAGCAAGCCGAAGTGACGGTGACGGTGAGGAAAAACTCCCTGGGAACACGAAGAAACCTTGAGAGGAACCCGACTCAACAGAGAACCCCATCCTCATTTGGGTTGTTAGTGTGTGTGTGTGTGTGTGTGTGTGTGTGTGTGTGTGTGTGTGTTGTGTGTGTGGTTGAGGTATGTTGTTTATTGTGTAGTGTGGAGTGTATTCATGAATTTGAAGCATCATCAACGCGGGGGCAGAGTCACCAGGAGGTTCAGACAGGAACAGAGTGCAGAGGGTGTCTGGATCACTGACAGCTCAGCAGTGGGACATGTAACTCAACGGGGAGAGAGAAAGAGAAAAAGAATGAGTGGTTAGTAACGGTCATGGTTGCAGTATGGGAGTGGTGTATATTGTAGTGTTGAGTGCAGAAGTGGACTCCGGCAGGATTAACTATAACAGCGACACTAAAAGGAGAATCAGAGGGAAACACAGACATGAGAGCTTCCTGATGTGTAAACAAACAGTCACTCTCACCACCACAAACCTGAGTGATTAATGAAAGTGAGGCAGACAGCAACTAAACACACCAGATCACTATAATACTCAACATCCATGTGTCCCCCAGATCTACTCCTTTATCTAAGGTAGGACTATTCACTAAAAGCTTGGTTAAATAAGAAAGTTTTCACCCTGAGACTGTGTCTGATTCTCCAACATTAATCGGGAGGGAGTTCCATAACTTTGGGGCTTTGCAAGAGAAAGCTCTGCCCCCCGCTGTAATTTTCCTAATACGTGGTACTGACAGACAGCCTGCATCCTTTGATCGAAGCAGGCGTGGTGGAACATAAGGCTCTAATAGTTCTGTCAGGTACTGTGGGGCGAGACCATTCAGTGCTTTATAAGTTAATAGTAATATTTTAAATTCTATACGGAATTTCACTGGGAGCCAGTGCAGTGTGGATAGGACAGGGGTGATGTTCAGTGTGGATAGGACAGGGGTGATGTGCTCATATCTCCTAGTTCTAGTGAGCACTCTCGCTGCCGCGTTCTGAACTAACTGAAGTTTATTTATACACCGTGCTGAACATCCAGACAGTAAAGCATTACAGTAATCCAGCCTGGATGTGATAAAAGCATGGACTAGTTTTTCTGCATCATTAATTGACAATATATTCCTAATCTTAGCGATATTTCTGAGATGGAAAAATGCTATCTTGGTAATATTATCTACATGAGCTTCGAATGAGAGATTGGAATCTATAATCACACCCAGATCTTTTACAGTTGTACTGGGTGTGATAGAAAGACCATCTAGAGTTAATGTTTGGTCTGATATTTCACTCCTAGCTGCATGTGGTCCGAGTACTAGAACCTCTGTCTTACCCGGATTAAGTAGGAGGAAGTTACTTAACATCCAGTCTCTTATGGCTTTCACACACTGCTCAACTTTACTTAGCTGTTTTTTTTCATTTGGTCGAGCTGAGACATATAACTGTGTGTCATCAGCGTAACAATGGAAACTAATATCGTATTTACGAATTAAGTTGCCCAGAGGAAGCATGTAAAGAGAAAAGAGCAATGGGCCTAATACCGAACCCTGTGGCACACCATACTGTACCTGGAAATGCTCAGAATAATCACCATTTAAGTCTACAAACTGGTAGCGGTCAGTTAAATAAGACCTGAACCAGGCAAGGACTGTTCCCTGAATTCCTACTACCTTTTCTAATCTGTGAAGGAGAATTTTATGGTCAATGGTGTCAAAGGCTGCACTGAGGTCGAGTAATACCAGCAGAGAGACACAGCCTTGATCAGAGGCCAGTAAGAGATCATTTCACTACTTTGACGAGTGCTGTCTCTGTGCTGTGATGAGGTCTAAATCCTGATTGGTAAACTTCGTGTATGTTATTCTTAAGTAAGTACGAACTTAACTGCTGTGCAACTACCTTTTCTAAGATTTTTGAAATGAAGGGGAGGTTTGATATCGGCCTATAGTTTGCTAGTTCACTGGGGTCGAGGTCAGGTTTTTTAATTAGTGGCTTAATGACTGCTAATTTAAAGGATTTTGGAACATACCCACTGCTGAGTGAAGAGTTTACTATTGTCAGCAGGGGTTCTGATACTGCTGCTACTACCTGTTTAAGAAAGTGTGTCGGTACGGGATCTAATACACACGTTGTCGATTTAGCAGAAGAGATGAGTGAAATTAATTCATTCTCTTCAACAAGAGTAAAATGATCTAGGATCTGGCCTGGTGTATTTAGTTTATCACCAGAATCAATGAAAAAAATCGCGATTTAAGGCCTGAATATTTTCCCTAATATTTGTTATTTTGTTATTGAAAGAAATTCATGAAGTCGTCACTACTACATGTTGTTACTGTGGAGATTTCTATCGTGTTCCTATTCCTAGTTAACTCTGCTATAGTGTTAAATAGAAATCTAGGATTGTTTTTATTAGTTTCTATAAGAGTGGAGAAATAAGGTGATCTAGCTTCACTCAGGGCTTTTTTATATTTTCTGGTGCTCTCTTTCCATGCTGTTTTAAATATTAACAGTTTAGACTGACGCCATTTTCGTTCTAATTTTCTAACGGTCTGTTTTAAGGAGCGCGTTTGGTCATTATACCAGGGGGCAAGTTTCTTATCTTTAACCATTTTTCTTCTAACTGGTGCAACATTATCTAAGGTGCCACGGAAGGTTGACTCTAGATATTCGGTCGCCTGGTCGAGTTCTACATGGTCAGAGGGGGATCCAATGATCATGGATAATTTTGGGAGATCGCTAACGAAACTCTGAGCAGTTAAAGATGTGAAAGTACGCTTAGTTTGATAGCGTGGTGTTGTGTGTACATCATTACCGTAACACACTTTAAATAAAATTAGATTCGTGGTCTGATATAACTTCGTTCTGCGGGACAGTCACTATGCTAGTAACACTTAGCCCGAACGATAATATCAAATCTAAGGTGTGACCTGCTTTATGAGTGGGTCCTATCACACACTGATTGACTCCCATTGAGTCGAGTATGGACATAAATGCTGTCCTCAGCGGGTCGTCTGTGTTCTCAAAATGAATATTAAAATCTCCGACGATTAAGCGCTCTATCAACAGAAACGACCAGGTTTGATAGTAAATCTGCAAATTCACTAAGAAATTCAGAATACGGTCCTGGGGGTCTGTAAATGACAATTAATGGAAGCGGCTGTCTCACCTTATTATTGATGGCTATACTAATGTTAGTATGGAGAACTTCAAAGGCAGTGAACTTGTGTCCATGCTTGTGTACAATGGTTAAATTATCCTTATAGATAAGTGCGAGGCTGCTGTATGTAAGCTGTATGCTGGAGGACTCGCTTCATTTAATGCTACATACTCGTTCTGTTTAACCCATGTTTCTGTTAAACACAGGATATCAAACGCCTGATCCGAGATCATTTCATTAACTAAGGATTGCTTTAGATGTAAGAGATCTGATATTTAATAAACCTAACTTCAGAACAGAGGTGGAGGCTGTGTGTTCAGTAAGATCTGAATAAGAGGTATCTACATTAATTAGATTATTAAAACAGACTTTCTGAGTCTTTCGAGATTTGTGGTTTGCTCGAGGAACAGATACAGTCTCAATTTTATATAACCTGAGTGACGACTCTGTACAGCTAGCAGACGGTTGGATTAGCCGGTTTGTCTGCTCCTTGGCCTGGACTCTGGGTAGTCAGTGATTAACTAGTCCTACCCTGAGACTATGAGCTATGTTACATGAAAGGAGAGCTTCCCCTTCCCTGGTGGGATGGACACCGTCTCGCCCTAACAGGCCAGGTTTACCCTCAAAAGTTTTCCAATTATCTATGTAGCCCACATGGTTTTTGGAGCACCACCTGGACATCCAGCGGTTTAGCGACCATAACCTGCTGTAAGCTATGTCGCCGCGTCTCATTGGGATAGGGCCAGAGCATATTACAACATCGGACATTGCCTTCGCTAATTTAAACACCTCTATGAAGTTACGCTTGCTAGTTTCTGACTGGCGAAGGCGTATATCGTTAGCTCCTGCATGTACAACTGTCTTAGAGAACTTACGCTGGCCTACAGCCCTAAGACTACCTGAGATGTCCGGTGCTCTGGCTCCTGGTATACACTTAACTACAGCCGCTGGTGCCCCTAAAGGCATGGCTAATTTCACGTGTCTCACTATTGAGTCTCCAATAACCAGAGTACCTTCAGGTTTCTCTGATCAAATCCGGCCCCCTGTGCAAAAAAGTTTGGACACCCCTGCTTTACTGCATCTGTTGCAACAAAACAGGTAACTGCTTTTCTTACTTCTGTCTTCAGTAGACATGGCAACCCGACCACTTGGTGAGTGATAATGGCCCTCAGTTCGCTTTACCAGAGTTCGCTTCATTCTTGAAAGAGAGGAATTAAGCATATTCGCACATCAGTGTATCATCCGGCTGCAAATGGAGCAAGTGAACGGTTTCACAGGGTTCTTAAAAGTACAATACAAGCAGTAATTGTACAATCAGCACCTTGGAAAACAACAGTGACTGAATTCCTCCAGATCTGTCGTGCCACTCCACATGCTGTGACGGGTGTTTCCCCGTTTGAATTACTTCACTGAAGGAAAATGCCGACTCGACTCAATGTCCTGCAACCTAAGCAGTCTGCTCATGAGCCTAAACAAATGCAGAACCGTGTTGCAAAGCATCAGGAGGTTATGAAATCTCACTTTGATCACAAGCATCGAGTGCGTCGTTCTTCTTTCCAAGAAGGGGACAGAGTGCGCAAGAAAAAGCCAGTAAATGTACCAAAGGCTCACCAAAAATTTACACCTCCAATTAAGGTTAGGAAAAAGATTGGCCCTTACACCTACCTCTTGGAAGATGGAAAGAAGTGGCATGTATCTTGTCTTGCATCCATGCCAACAAATGTGCTGGATGATGGATTGACAACTAATGCTGCAAACATGCTTCCCACTCAGATTCCATTGTCTGAAAATTCAGTGTCTACTGATGCTGGCCCACAAGAGAAACATCAAAGATGAGAGCCAAGTTGGCTAAAGGACTATGTCCATTAGTCACAGAAACTGAAATGGGCTTTTGCAGCAAAACCACTCATGGACGTTGAAGCACTGAATAGTAGTTGTTCTTTTCATATGGTTATTATGTTACTTGTTCCTTTGCATTTATTTAATGGTCTGCATAGTGAATCCTTAAATTACATGTGTAACTGTGCATATATATTACAGAATTGATATTCTTTATTTTAATTTGTAATTGGTTACAGAAGAAGTTCAATTTACTAAGAGGGGAATATGTGGTGTTCTTGCACTAATTAACCAATAGGTGGCGACAGATAACTGAAAAGGATATGCATGGCGAGAGAGAGAGAAGAAAATGAGGATATGCTTGCATGTGATCCTACTTGTTAAATTTGGTTTTTAAAGCTACTCCAGAGGACTATACTGCTTTCTTGCTTCATTACTCCAGTAGACATAACAAAAGGGCCATGTCTTAAACGTTAGAGAAAAAAACATAAATAAACTGATGAGTTGCTGTTTGTGTGAACAGAAGAAATGAAAAATGATTT
>JACRUU010000001.1:16753739-16887652 GCA_030449085.1 Kryptopterus vitreolus | reverse complement strand
TATAAATCATAAGCAGTTCAATATAGACTGTCTCTTTTGCATGTTCTGAATTTCTCTGGTTTCTTTCAACTATATCTATTTATTTCAACTGATATATTGGTAGTTCCTATTTTTGATACATTTACATTTACAGCATTTGGAAGATGCTCTTATCCAGAACAACTTACATCTGAGCAATTGTAGTTGAACAGCGCAGTGCCCCCTACGATTGTAGAACCCTTGGGAAGTTGAGCTTTATTAGTCGCCAACTGATTTGGGATCCGTTCCTAAAAGCTTTTCCTCATCAGCACTCTGGGAGAACTTACACTTCATGGTTCACTTAGAGAAAACAACACAACATACACCCACACTCCGAAAACACCAAACACACACACACACACGCACACACACACACACACACACACACACACACACCACACACACACACACACACACACACACACACACACACACACACACTCACACATGGGCAATCCAGAGCCTACAGACCTAGGCTCAGGGGGAAAGAGCCGCAGCGCAATGTAGCAATTTGTAAATCGATATTTCCCTCAAGTCTATGTGCTTTTAAAGCTTTTAGCTTAAGAAAATTCATTATTATTTTACTTTAAGAAAGCAATAAATTAGGTTAGATTTATAGACTAGAATATGTTCCGTAATAGGTAACAAGAAAAAAAAACTGTTATCCAAATACAATGAACAAAAAGATCACAAAAAGAACTGTTATCCAATACAATGAAAAAAAGATCACAGAAAGATTTGAGATTTGATGTTGGGGACTTGGTACAGCATACTCCATATAAACATGCTGCTAGTCTCAAGCTAAACCTCATCCTCTGCAGTGTTCTTTCTCTCTTATCAAACCTAAAATTGATAATTTGTGTGCAAATTTGTTGTCAAATTCGATCTAAAGAATGATGTGGGATAGAAACTTTTGGTAAACAGTAAGAACGTTTCCAAGAGTACAAGGACATTCAAAAAACCCCAACGATGGGAAAACACCAACCAAAAAAAACGTTTCCATTACCCATTCAAAATGCGCAAATTTAAATAGCGAATTGAAAATACGACTAACGGATAACGGGTCAAATTCGCAAAAACAACTGAATGAAGTGTTTTTTTTTAGACGATGTGCAAAATTCGCCTTTCTAGGTCACATGATGATATACCTTGCGTTGCCTTGGGCATGATGCTGCAGGTGCTACACGAGGCTCTATTGCACTCCCACAGCTCAAAAAAATGTGGACGCGTTCATCTGGAAATTCCGAATCCACAGGTACCTCTGTGAAATGGCGCAACATTACCTCCCACAACACAGCGCATACATGGCCGCCACGCTCCAAAGTACCTGGGGAATCGCCTCGCCATTAATGCTTGTATATAATGAGCCTACGTCTTCCGATTAAAATAAAAGCACCCAATGCGTTGTCTGCAATATAAGTATATATAGAGATAATATATGTAGATATATATAGATATTATAGATATTTTACTTGATATAACGATATGTATATATATATAATATATAATATATATAAATATATAATATATACTATATATATATATAAGAGAGGAGAGGACAAGTTTATTTGCATGTTATGATTAATGGAAACACACCTTTTTTTTTAAAATATCGCAAAAAAGTTTTACGCAAATTCTCGCAAATTTGTAATGGAAACGAGCCAGCCTAGTAACTCTAGGGCACTTATGAAAATGATAAAATAGATATCCAGTGCAGCATAGTGGCACAGCTGCCTCACATGCTACAGGGCCTCCAGGTTGTAAAGGTAAGATTTCTGTTTTTTGTTTGGAGAACGACAGTGCCTCAGCTGTTCAGACAGCCAAGGGGAAGTTCTTTCTACAAGTTTTTTGAAGACCTGGACGGAACGACAATACTTTCAGCTGTTGAGACAGCCAGGTGAATCCAGTAGAGGTGTGCACAGATGAAGACTTGGACGGAGAAATACTAGGGTTGAGAAGGTGAATGCCAGTAGAGGTGTGCAAGATGCTTCAAGGGAGTGGGGTGTAGTGTGTGGCATGATAAATACCACTTTGCATGTGCTTGTCTTTTGTTCATTCATTATGATTTGTGTGGAGCTACTAGAAGTCAGTGTAGGGAGTGTAAGTGCAGTGGGGAGGTTGTGTGCTGCTTCATTTCCAAATTCCACTAGTCAGGATGATGGACAGGAAAGTTTTTGTGTTTGTGTAAAGGCAGCTGAAAGGTCAAGTAGAACTGCTTCAAAAGATATTATTTGATTTGGTTCTGCTTAGCTGTTGATGAGTAAGTACCTCTGTTTTCATTGGCCTATTTTCTCTAAGAGTGGAATTATGTGGTTATAAAGATCTCAGCCCAAATCACTTGACACTGAATCATCTTTTTTTCCACTCCTGCCCCCTCACTCACTCTTTCTTTCTATATTTTATTATTCAATTCAGTTTGTTTTGATATTCTTTATTACCTCAGTCTCTATCTCTCTCTCTCTCAGTCTCTATCTCTCTCTCTCTCTCTCTCTGTCTCTATTTAACCATACATATAAGCATGTTTCACATCTATCTATCTATCTATCTATCTATCTATCTATCTATCTATCTATCTATCTATCTATCTATCTATCTATCTATCTATCTATCTACTTACATCCCTACACATACTTTCTTTTCCCTTCTTTTTCCCTTCTTTTTCTTCATCTTCAGTGTTACTATCTGCTGTCCATCACTTTAAACATTAATTATATTTTAAATTTTCTATTACCCTTATTCCTCCCTTTTGTCCCTGTATAATATATACTAATGTTCAGTTTGTTTGTCTTTCTTTCTTTCTTTCATTCTTTCTTTCTAGCAGTAAAACCCCCATTCAATTTCTCGGACGTATATTTATGATTCCTTTATTTTTCTTTCCAAGCTCTTTAATCCCTCCCTCTCATTTCTTTCTTTCGGCTGCAGATACACCCACTCCTACACTTTCTCTCTCTCTCTCTCTCTCTCTCTCTCTCTCTCTCTCTCTCTTCTCTCTCTCTCTCTTTCTATCTCTTACCCTGCCCCCCCTCCCAGCCTCCCTTTATCTTTCTCTTACACTCTCTCCCCTTCATCTCACCTCCAACCAGTCACTGCTCCCTCTCCTTTCTGCTCTCTCCCTTTGTCTCTGTCTCTATTTCTTTCTCTATATTTCTCTGTTTCCATCTGCCCCCTCTCTCTCTCTCTCACTCTTTTCTCTCTCTCTCTCTCTCTTGGTCTCCTTGGTCAGTGTGCTCTATCTCCCAGTCACTCAGCTACTCTAGTCAAGCCTGTCCAGCTGCTGTACTCAAGCCAGGACCCTCTGTCATCACTCAGCACCAGGTAAGAGACAGGGACACACACTCCATATCGGGAAAGAGACAGGACATATACTCCTCCGTTACATTCTGTCCAAGAGATAGCACACACACACACACACACCACACACACTCCATACCGGAAAAGAGAGACAGCACACACACATGCACTCCTAACCGGGAAAAAAAGACACAGCACACAGTCCAAGAGATGCAAAATCACACTGACACTGCATAAGACACCGGACCCACTTCACATTGGAACAACTCCAGACCAGGCAAAAGAGACAGGATAGACACTCCAAAAGACACAGTCCCACTGGCAGAGATGCAGGACACACTCCACTCTAGCTAGAAGGCAGGACACACACACTGCGCAGTGGGGAAGAGGCAGAACATGTTTGTTTAACCCCAGGCATAGAGAGCACGCATATGGAAGGGGACAAAAGGAACAGTCTTACATCCAGGGTGAAATAGGGACACTAAAATGCAAGGAGAAATGAGAAGGAAAAGCCTTAACAATGTGTGAGTTAGATGAATGGAGTGAGGCAGAATAGCTAGATGCAGTCAGTGGGATGAAGAGAAAGCAGCAGCGTGGGGAATGCACCGAAGCAAGGTTGTGAATGGGAATACGCAAGTGAGTGAGCATGAGAGCATTGCATGGCTTTAAAAAAAAAATTTTAAGAAAGAAAGCTGCAGAAACAGGTTGAAATAGTGTTAGAGAATAGAGAGGGAGAGAGAGAGAAGCCATAGTTCTGTATGGCTGCAGCATCGTCTCTGTCTATTACTCCATTCACAAACCACAGCTGAGCTCTGACAGGCACCTGAGATGTGTGTGTGTGTGTGTGTGTGTGTGTGTGTGTGTGTGTGTGTGTGTAAAGGAAGGTAAATAGACTGCACAAAATAAATGACCTACCCCTGAAAGCTCTCAGCCTTCTTTCTTTCCATGAATGGAGAACTAGTTTTAGAGTAACAGGAGCCATTGAGCAAACACAAACTTCTTGAGCATTGTGTTGCAGTGCAGCACTGATGAAGGTTAAAAGGATGGAAATGGTGATGACCATGAAGGCTGTCTGTCTCTCTCTCTCTCTCTCTCTCTCTCTCTCTCTCTCTATCACTCACACTCACTCACTCACACAGTGAGACTGTGTCTCCTTGGGTTCATTTGTGCAGCAGATTGTGAATTCAGAAACAGCTGCATGGAGTGAAAGGCTTTAATGCTGCACAATCAGCAGGGTTTGTGTGTGTATGTGTGTGTAAATGTGTGTGTGTGTCTGTGTGTGTGTGTGTGTCAGCATTCCAGGTTTTGCAAGTGTTCATGCAGGGTTAACAAGTACAAACAAATTACTTCACCTGAAACCTAAAAGTACATGGTAGAATATGGCAGCAGGTCATGGAAGTCAAGGAAAAGAGGAGGATTACTCAAAATTCAATAAATATTTAACAGGATACAAGAATAATATAAAAACAGTATGTCGGTTGGAAGCTGGAGCGCTGCACCTGCGCCTAAATTGCTGCACTGGTGCTGACACACTGGCATGTCTCTCGAAACTGATGATGCATGTCCTCTCAGTCTGCTGTGCTCAGTAAGTCTGTGTGTGTGTGTGTGTGTGTGTGTTGTGTGTGTGTGTGTGTGTATGTGGTGGGTGGGTGCATGGGTGTCTGAGTGGGTGGGGATGTTCTTGAGGAGAACTGTCAGAGAGTGAAGGTGTATGATGTGAAGCTTATCCCAGCAGAGACCTTCTGCAGTAATAGCACAAAAGTATTTGTGTGTGTGTTGGTGTGTGTGTGGTGTGGTGGTGTGTGTGTGTGTGTGTTGTGTGTGTGTGTGTGTGTGTGTGTGTGTGTGTGTGTGTGTGTGTGGGTGTGTGTGTGTGTGTGTGTGTGTGTGTGTGTGTGTGTGTGTGTTTGTGTGTGCCAACGTAGTGCACTTGCTTAGGGAGTAACGATGCGTTTGAGACGTAGTCCAATGGCGGTCGCTTACAGCTCCGGGAAACGCCCACCAGGCGGAATGTTTGGGGAATTGTTGTTGTTGTTGTGAGCGGAGCTAGGAAGTTTCTGATACTCCGGCAAATAATTGTACGCGCGTTGACAGGGTGAATTTCAAACCCTCAAAGACGTGCTACATTTTCATGACTTAAAATAGTATAAAGCGCAAATTTCGGCTTTGTCTGGAAAGCCCGTTTGTACCCGGTTAGGACTCAAAGCTAGCAACAATGAAGCAGTAGCTAATCAGAGTGGCGGTAGGCAGTGCTGCTGGAGCTCTGTGGGCTCTGTGCGTTCAGTATGGATTGTAGTGCGCTGGAGGTGGACGCAGTGAAATTTGCTAAATCAGCTGTGATACATGATCAGAAAGGGAAATACAATGAAGCTATTTTCTATTACAAGGTAAGCTACGTTTTCGTTTCAGCGCCAAAGAAGGTCAGCAAGCAAGCGAGCTGAGCCCGCTGAGTTGTGAAACGAAAACGCACTCCTTGTTTAGAGGAGACTTCCGTGACTTCCAAGTTTATAAGTACGGAAAAAAAGAACATCAATTTAGATGTAACGTGGCAGATTAATACAGGAGGAAAAAGTGTCTAAATAAAATGTTGGCCAATCAAAACCCACCAAAACAGTTTCGATTCTTTTCAGCACACAGTGTGAAAAATGTACATTTTTCCCCGTTAAGATATTTCCCCACATGGTGTTCTGTTCATGATTAGATTAGATTAGATTCAGCTTTATTGTTACTGCACATGTGGGTACAAGGCAACGAAATACAGTTAGTATACAACCAGAAGTGCATTTCACGGTGTAATAATCAGTATATGATAATAAATAATTTGTATATATGCACAGTATAAAGAAATATATGGTAAACAGTAACAACGGGAGAGGTAATACATTGAGAGCAAAAGAGCAGTGATAAGTATATGCAATATGTTGAACATAAGGTAATTTCCATATGTAGACAGTGTAACAGTATATAGGGGGGTTAGAGTGAGAATAATTTTTTGTTTAAAAAATGTTAATAAATCAACATCCACCATAGTTGGTCACCATTTTAATATTCAGTGAGCTTTCTGGCTATATAGACCGATCACATTACTGGGGAAAGGTATTGGAGGACGGAATACATCATTCCTTTACCTGAGTAAAATTAAAAATGTGCAAATTATCTATTCACTTCGTCATGGAAAGGAAAGATGTGTTTTTCAAAAATGTAGTGGGGCAAAAGTAAGATATTAGTCATTATATTGTATTGAAGTGAAAGTTTCCCAAAGTTAAACATAGTTTGATAAATACAGTTTTTACACATGATAAGCTCACATAGACTTTGGCAATGAAATGAAGCAAATAGATAAAGTGAAAAGGCTTTTGGTCTTGTTGCAATCATTCTTTCATTCATTCATTAATTTATTCATTCATTCATTCATTCATCTTCTACCGCTATATCCGATCTTCCCTCGGGTCACGGGGAGCCTGTACTTATCTCAGGCGTCTATGGGCCATCGCAGGGCACACACTCACATTCACACACTAGGGGCAATTTTTCCAAGATGCCAATCAACCTACCGTGCATGTTTTTGGACCGGGAGGAAACCGGAGAACCCGGAGAAAAAAAAAAAACCCTGAGGCGACGGGGAGAACATGCAAACTACACACGTGTGGCCGAGACTGGGAATCGAACCTAGACAGACCACTGGCGGTGTGAGGCGAACATGCTAACCACTAAGCCACCGTGCCCCATTTTTGCAATTACATTAATTTAAAACTTTGTCCAAAAAATAAAAACTCTGTATGAGACTTGGTAATTGAAACGATTTACTGTTTTAATTTGTAATCATTGGTTAAATTTCTTTTTCATTAGGAGGCAGCCCAAGCTCTTATCTATGCTGACATGGCAGGGTCCAAACTGGAAAATATTCAGGGAAAGGCGAATGAGTACCTGGACAGAGTACAGACTCTTCTTAATGCTGGTGAGTGAGTTTCTCTGAAATAGTGTACCTTATCAGTATTTCCTTATTTAGTCTGTTAAGAACCTGGATGTCTCTCTCCGTTCTCTACTTAAGTTTTCCACTTCTTGTGAGAGGGAATAGTCTCATACTTTCTGTAAGTCATTCTCAATCCATTTTTACGCAGGCTGGTTTAAGGCTGGTTGTGACTAAATGAGAATGCACATCATCATGGAACTATGTCATCATGGTTATAATACAGTGTAGGATTATTCCTATGACCTATTATTACAATGACTAAAATAATTCCACTTTCTACCTGTTATGTGTGGTGAGGAGAAAACAGTAAAACATTACACAAGTGGGAAACAATACTTTGAAAATGCCTAAAAACTATAATAGATGAACTTTTCTAACTAAACATCAACCACTATATCTTTTTTGTAGTCATTTTTCAAAGAATGCTTAAAATAATTACAGAAAAATATTCTTGATTCTTGGTGGATTTACATTGTGTTTTTTTTGTTCTAAATGTCCCTGTTGTTGAGGTTGGACACACATGCAATGCCTCTGTGTGCCATTTCCTTTATCCTTTCAAGAATATTCAACACAAAAGAAACCATTGGGTGTGGACCTTCACAAGGCACCTAATGGATATCAAAATAACAAGTCAAGCTGTTAATAATATATAAGCACACTTACAGTGCCGGTCAAAAGTTTGGTGACATCTGCTCATTTTATTCTTTTGGAAGACATACATGTTCTTTTCTCATGCGACAAATTATGTGAAAGACAAAAACACAATTTGTGTTCACGGTTCGGTGGACAAGTGAATCTATCTATGATCTAATAGAACTTAATGTATGAAAGATGACAGACAGGAGAGACGTCACAAGGCCAAAGGGAACATTCACGTGTCTCTCAGAAATGATATAATAAACACCTAATCTGCATTAAAATGTTAATTCACTATTGTTTTAACAAGGAGAATATGTTTTATATGAATAGCTTTTAGAATGAAAATTTGAAATTTAAAAAATGTCTTTATTACTAGACATTGCATCTATGGAGTGTTTTAATTGGGAGTAGCAGCATTGAATAACTTATTCAGTGGAAATGTATGGAATTTCTTTCTCGGGATTCGTTAGTGTTCAATACCATGTAAGTATTTATGTAAATAATTATTTATATTTTAAAATGTTTTTCCCCGTGTCTACCTTGCCAGTTCAAGCTCAGAGCAATGACCCTTTAAAAACCAAGCATCAGCTAGATCTGGAGCGTTCATATTTTCTGGTAACCCAAGCTTTTGAGGAGGATGAGACCGGTAATGTTGATGAAGCCATTGAGCTGTACACTCAGGCTGTGGAACTGTGCATACGAACGGTGAGTTTGAAGATATTTCTATTTACAATTCACATTTAAAGTATTCGGTAGATCAGCATATAAAAGTGCTTTGTAGAATCCATTGAAAACATATCCTCATGGCAACACAAACAAATAGGATACATTCAGAAAAAAATTCTTCTTTTGTAGCATGTAATGTACAGATTTACCGTCAAAGCAAGTGTTCATTGAAAGTGTGTCTTCAGTGTTTCTGATTCAGGTATTCACATAGCTAGTGGAAGTTTATTTCATTACCTGATAAAACAGGAAATCATATTAATTCGTGTCTTTGTTGCAAAATAGAGCAGAGTTTGAAAAGCCTGTAGGTTGATGCAGGCATCTACATGAAACTTGTGGAACCAGTTGAAAATATTCCCCTAGTTGACCCTTAACTCTCTTGTCTATCTTTCCTACAGTCCAATGAGACTACAGATCAAGCACTGCAGGGCAAACTGAAGCAGCTAGCTCGCCAGGCATTGGACAGGTAAACTGTAAAAAATGGATACAGGCCACCATTGTGCTAAAGAAATTCAAACAATTTAACACAATACTACACCACTATCAGCCAAAACATTAAAATCAACTGCCGGTCATTGAGTAAATCCCTCTCGTGTCTGTCTCCTTGAGGCATAGATTCCCCCAGACCTATGAAAGTGTGCACCAAGTACCTGGCACCAAGTAGTTAGTAGAAATTTATTTTGTGCCATGCAAGATTGCGAGGTAGAACTTCATGTATCAGAAAGGTTTGAAATTGTTTGTCCCATGCTCAAAACGGGTTAAAATATTGGATATTTCACAAATTATTCACATAAACACATATTGTAGTGTGGTAATGGTCATTATCCTGCTGACAGAGGCCACTGTTATTAAGGAATATTGTAGGTAAGAGGTATCTACCTGTATGCTACAACCCGAAAGAACATTGGCCAGAGCGTCACACTGGCCTTTTCTGGTTTGCCATTTTGCCCCTAGAGCATTCACCTAATCAAATCTTTGCTTTTCTGGCCATTCACTTCGCCGCATGCCTTCCCTATATATTCCCTTAACATATGTCAGTGTAACAAGCTAATCTTATGTCATGTCATCAGTGGATTAAATGTTATGGCTGATTGGTTTATGTCAGTCTTATGTGTTGCTTTGTTCTTAATTAATTTCATTCTGTTTAAATTCTTTTATGATATTTATATACTTCAGGGCTGAGGGACTAAAGGATGCCGCATCGAAACCCATGCCTCAGGAACGGCCCAATTCCTCCACAGTTAAGGCTCCTGTGCGACAGTACCTACCCCTGGGTCCAGATTTCTCCCTCAATGACCGGCCACAGCCAGTGCGAGCAGTACAGTCTAGTGAGCCACAGGGTCAACGATACACACAGGATGAAATAGAAGTACTAAGGTAAAAACTTCTGACGCTACAGTCCTTATTAAACAAGTTAAATCGTGCTTTACTCCCACTGAATTCCCACTGACTGTCAAATTTTCCTTTTGGTCTATTGAAAGAAAGACTTCCAAGGTAAATGGAATTGAATATGTGCCCTTCATGGCTGTTGACTTAAGGGAACGCTTTGCCTTTCCTATTCCTTTCTCGTGAGTAATTATTGATATACCCTTGTGTATATTGTTAAACATTTGACACATGTGCTTTTTTTAACCTGTGAAATATGTTCTTTTGTCAAGCTTTAGTAAAATAATAAAAAGGTTTATACCACAATTTACAATAATCTGCAGGGATAAATGTGGAAAGCTGGCCTTGTCTCCTAAACAGACGGCCATCTTCAGTCGCTGGGTGCGACCTGATGACATTTGCAACAATCCTACCATGATTTTCACTGTATCCAGCTTCAGCATCAAGCAGGTATAAACCTTAACACTTATTGTTTTACTTTGTGTGCAATGTAAAAAATAAAAGCTGCTTTAACAAGTTTTTGTTGCTTCTGCAGACTGTGGTTTCAGACTGTTCTTTTGTTGCCTCTTTGGCCATCAGTGCAGCATATGAAAGACGCTTCAACAAGAAGTTAATCACGAGGTAATTACTCCTGCATGTTTTGCACAATTAATATCTCAGCTGTGTTGTGTGTATTACTGAAAATGTACAGGAAGCCACAGTTTTAGCTGTTTACACAGCCAATTGTGTGAACAGTAAGTGCAGTGATAAATTGTCTTTTCTCTGTTCTACAGCATAATTTATCCACAGAATAGGAAAGGTGAGCCAGAGTATAACCCATGTGGGAAATACATGGTGAAACTACACATAAATGGGGTCCCTCGAAAGGTAAAAATATGAACAATAATAGGGCTGCTAGATGGTTGTGTTAAAACCAAACAAAAAAAATAAACAAACTAATATATATAATATATATATAATATACTAGATATATATATATATATATATATATATATATATATATATATATATATATATATATATATATATATATATTCATTAACATTAACAGCATAATTAATAGCATCATGAACATGTCAAATCTCTGGTATAGTTGGTAAATCAACACCTTTATAGAGTGGTCACTTGCTAATCACTTGTAATTTTTCCACTAAGGTAATTATTGATGATTTCCTCCCAGTGGACCGCAATGGTGAGCTTCTCTGCTTCCTACTCAAGTAACCGAAATGAGCTGTGGGTTTCCCTTATAGAGAAAAGCCTACATGAAGGTTATGGGTGGATATGATTTCCCTGGCTCCAACTCTGTAAGTGTAGACTAGAACCTATACATTAATACAAAGGCCATCAATATGAATATATGCATTTCTGTTTGTACTATTTATATATACTCCATGTTTAATAGAAATGCACATGTTAAAAATGGTCTAGATAAACAATGCAGTACATAAAATGTATAAGAAATTGCATTCCCTTAAATGCATAGAAACACCATTTCACCCAGGCTTATACATATTAAGAAAATGTATACATGAGAACTAGTGAAATTCCCTATAAGTTGATAATTTGTTATTATTTTGTTTATTTAATCATTTGTTTTATCCTTTGTAGAATATTGACCTGCATGCGCTGACTGGCTGGATTCCAGAACGCATTGCTATGCACTCAGACAATCAGTCCTTTAGTAAAGATGACAGCTTTCGCATGCTTTACCAAAGGTGAATACTCATGCATATAGAAACTACACATACATGCATACTTCCTTTCCTAGAACACTGGTCAAACGCGCTTTCTGTTGAGCAGGGAACATTTCTGCAGCACTTCTGAGTCATTGCCTGTTCTATTAACAGGTACCACAAAGGAGACGTCCTAATCACGGTAGCGACAGGTGTAATGACAGAGGAGGAAGGGGAAAGATGGGGCTTAGTACCCACACATGCCTACGCTGTGTTAGACATCAGGGAATACAAGGTCTGTTGCACTCTTTACCATATATTAATGACTTATTATTGGGAAAAATGTATACTTTGTGCATCTATACACTTTGTTTAAAACCTAGACATCTAAATAATCCATTTAGATGGATTATTTTGCATATTTACTTACTTACCTAGATCGTTTCCAAAATATATCTCTTTCTGCACTTTATGTTTTCATTGTTTGACATGGGTTCCAGGGAAAGCGTTTCCTTCAGCTGAAGAACCCTTGGAGCCATCTCAGGTGGAAGGGTCGCTACAGTGAGCGAGATGAGAAGAACTGGACACCAGATCTACTAAAGTACCTCAATTTTGACCCCAAAACTGCACAGAAATTTGATAATGGTAAGAGATTAATTTGTAATGTTTAAACACTTCAAAACATAAAGGCCTGTACCGCTGACGTTGGGAGCTAATTTTTAAGGTGTGTTCTGGATCATCTGGGAAGACTTATGCCAATACTATGATGTCATCTACCTGAGCTGGAGTCCTGCTTTGTTCAGAGAGTCCTCCTGCATACACAGGTCGGTCTTTTCACAGCCTTAATGTCTCACAAGGTTATTATATGACATGTCATGCTAAAGCAGAGAAAGTGGATCAATTCAAAATACTGTGTCTTTGTAAGTAATACAAGAAAAAAACTATGTTTTCAACAAAATCTTCATTCAAATTTTCATTCATTCACTCATTCATCTTCTACATTCATCTTCACGGGGAGCCTATGCCTATCTCAGGCGTCTATGGGCATTAAGGCAGACTACACCCTGGATGGGTGAATTTTCCAAGGTGCCAATCAACCTACCGTGCATGTTTTTGGACCGTGGGGAAGCCGGAGAAATGTATAAGCATGTTAAATACATTAGAAGATGTACTGAATGTTTAAAAAAAAAATAACAATAAAAAGGGATATGTGGCATAACCTCAAAGTATCCTTTTCACTAAGAAAAATCACTATATTACTAAGCATAGCGTGAGATCACATGCAAAGGAAAGAGGGAGAAAAGGGAGGAAGTTGATTAAAAGAATGCAAATTTTTCTTCTATAGCCAGATGTGACTGTTTCATTATTTATTCTGAAGTTAAACACTGCCTTTTCCTGTCTTTTTTTTTCACATTGCTCAGTTTGAAGCAAGAAAGAGGAGGAATGGCATTTCAGCCTTTGAAGCATGTGTGCACTGAATGAAGGCCAATGTTGTTTTTCTTCTGTTAAGCTTTTAAGATTGTATACACAAGTGTCTTGTTGCGGTTTTAAATCCTTTCTGTTACCTCACGACATGTTAAGTAGTTTAACAAAGAAATTCCACTATCTGCAGATAGATGGTGTTCAGGAATGATTATGTATTATATTATAGTATGCAGCATTTCATATTGTAGCATGCAGAGGGTTCAGCTAAGTTGTGTTTAATTTCATTCACTTTTGAGAGTGCAGAAGTTACATAGACTCTTCTTTTCCAAGTAGCTTTTAGTAAAGTAAAATACTACAGGAAAATATCTTACAATAATGGTCTTGTCGGAAAGGACACCTGCTATATTACAGGACTTCTCAGGTGTTTTTCAGTGTAGCAATGTGATTATGGTGTAGCCTTATTCTAATTCTCAACTATAGTAGTAATGATAAAATCAGTACAGATTTACAACACGTGTAAGTCGGTGAAACATGCATTGATCTGGAGGACAAAAAAAGTTTTGGAATTGTGCGCGGTGAGTATTGCTATAATCATTTCTTAAGCATTGTGATTTGCCTTTTGCAGTAGCTGGGATGGAAAACAGGGTCCAGTGAAGGATGTATACAGTTTAGCCAACAACCCTCAGTACAGGCTAGAGGTTCAGTGTCCACAAGGTGGCGCTGCCGTGTGGGTGCTGCTGACAAGACACATCACAGACAAGGTATAACAAAACATTTATTTCTATGATTTTCAATGTATGATGTAATATTATATTTATTCTGATCTTTATTCTTTCAGGATGACTTTGCTCAAAACCGGGAGTTCATCACTTTGGTGGTTTACAAGAATGACGGCAGGAAGGTTTATTATCCAAGTATGTTTCTTGTAAATTAAGAAATAAGGAAACCGATATGCACATTTATGCTTTTTGTGCATTAAATACAGCTTTAGATTATTTCCAAGTTATTAATTTGTTTAGAGTGTAGTATTCACCCGGTATAAACCATAACCATAGTAACCATAGTTATACCATTAAACTGAATTGAGAAGTTAAATATAATAGCATACTTGATATATGGATATGTGCATTCATTGTTTTCTCTCTCTCATATAGGTGACCCTCCCCCTTATATTGATGGCATCAGAATCAACAGCCCACATTACCTAACCAAGATTAAACTGACCAGTGCGGGAACTCACATGTTTACTCTGGTTGTGTCTCAATACGAGAAGCAAAATACCATCAACTACACATTAAGGGTAATTCTCCATCATCGGGTTTCATATTTTAGCTTGTGGACGTGCAGCTACAGAGCAAATAACATTGACATTTACAAAATGAAAATCTGAAGCTCATTTTGTGTAGGCTGACATTATTCTTTTATTCTGTGAATTATGGTAATATACTCACATGCCTGATTGTTCTTAGCTCATTATATTATGGTTTGCGTAAAATTCCCAGGGACTCCATGAGGTCATGCCATGGCATTTTGTATACAATTCATTCTGCAGCGATCAATTATAATAGGGATCAATAAATATAATTTCCTCTTCTCTACCAGGTGTACTCCGTGTGCAAGTTTAACTTCTCCAAACTTTCATCACCGTTCTCCCACACAAAAAGGGTAAGCAATTAGTATCTTAAACTATTTATTGCTTTTTGTATGTTTGTATCATTTTGTTTGCTTAATTGAAAACATTGTGTTCCTAAAAGATAAATGGCCAGTGGAAAGGACTCAGTGCAGGAGGCTGTGGTAACTATAAGGACACCTACAAGCATAACCCAATCTACCAGTTCAACATGGAAAAAGCTGGGCCACTGCTTATCGAGCTCCGAGGCTCCAGGTGAGACTTTATTTAATCTCATCATTTCTAGTTTGAAGGACACCTCTTACTTTAGTGAACTTTCAGACATTATCGCTTTACTGTTATATTAAGGCTTATCTATATTCCTATATATAGTATATATAGTGTATGTATGTATGTATATGTATATGTATATATATATATATATATATATATATATATATATATATATATATATATATATATATATATATATATATATATATTCCCATATATACTATGTATGATAAACAATTGTGTGCTAGTGAGATGTTCTTTGTTTAATGTCGTCTGCGCCAGTTTATAATCTCAAATGCATTTTCTGCCATATATGGGAGTAAGATGATAGTGTTTGTGCTTTTTTTGGACTTTCTTCAACAGGCAGTATAGTGTGGGTTTCGAGGTTCTGACCGTGTCGACTGTTGGAGACACAGGAGCGTCAGGCACACAAAAAAAGGGTAGTGGAGATTACAGGTAATTACACTGGTCTTCTCACTGTTCATGTCGCAGGCCGATTCTGCACTAATATTTTGTTGTGCTAGAAGAGAGACTATCATATCAACAATGGGGGGAAAAATGCAGAAAGAAAATCTTTCTTTACAGATCTTTCTAAATGAATGCTATTTAGCCAGCTGGGATATATTCAATCAAAATCATATGTTTGGAATTCAATAATTACACTAAATACAAATGTTATACAGTACAGAACACTTACTAGTTTACTTGAAAGAGAAGAATTAGTCATAAAGAATTTGTTAAACAATATGTAGTAATTATTACATGCCTATATGTTTACACCGTAAAAAAAAAGAAGTCATCTCAGGCAGGGATGTTTACTGAATACTGAACAAATAATTGTTAAAGAAAAGCTGTACGACCATAAACCGTTCTCACTTTCTATGCAGGTGTGGTTTCTGCTATATGGAACTGGACCATGTCCCTGCAGGCATCTACAATGTCATCCCCACAACTTTCCTGCCAACCCAAGAAGGGCCGTTTTTCTTAGATTTCTTTCAGCGCAACTCCTCTCCGAGTGTCTCAGCTTCAGTGACAACACAGTAGCCAATCTTACATGCTGTTAAAGCCTTCACTAATATCAATTTCGCACTCTTATGGACATGCCTGCTGTCCCACTGCTCTCATCAGTTGCTTCTCATGCTACAGTATGCACTCGAACAGATCATCACAGACTGTTTACTCGGCACCGTCTGGTTGGCCTCACTCTCGTTGACAGTGCTCAATTAGCTTGAGCTAATAATCAGTAAAACACATGTACTAAATTGGTTGATAAAATGGGTGTATGTGGGTATATATTTATTTTTTATTCCACTCAGGAGACTGCAATAAACCGCTGAAATTTAAAGTGTTGTATGTTTAAGCACTTCCCATCCGAATATTAGCTCTGAAGAGGGCACTATGTAATTATCTAAGATGTTGAGTAGAATAGACCCAATCTATATATTAATATATTGTTAGTGTTATTTTACTACAATTTAAACCTTATTTCTGTGAAGGAAAATTTTCTACCTATTTGGTATTCGGTTTTATTTTGTGATCACACTGAAGCCAAATTCATATGTAGAGTTCTGTACTTTATTACTGTAGCTGGTGAAGGGAAATTAATATAAAAGAAAATCACTGGATATTTTCTACCAAGTATCGTCCTTCGTCCAACAATAACAAGAAAAGGAATAAAATGTTTAGGCTAAGATTACAATATTTATATCCTCAAAATCTGTGTATGTTTGTTCTAGGTCTTGTAGATAAATACATTTTGTTTGCTGAGATGCACTCGGCAGCTGTTTGTCGTCACTGGAGAATCTAATTGAGCCACAGATAAAAGGTATTTTTAGTCTCAATTGGAGTCACAAGTTTTAGAAGCACAACAAGTAGCGGCCTATAAACAAGAGCTGCCCCCCCCTCCTCCTAATGCCCATGTGTGCCAGATGTTCTATTAAATGATTGATTCACTGATTACAAAAATGTGTCTCCCTTTTGAAAGGCACCCTGCAGATAAAATGGCAAACTGTATTAGTGATAGAAACACAAATAGTTCATCCTTTATGTTTTCCCCTCAGCCTGCTTCCTAATAACACAAAAATTATAAATTACTTTCCTAGATGTGGGTCAGCTCAGTTTTAATATCCATTTAGGGGGAAAAAAACTCTGGAATGATGAAGAAAATCCCTTGAGAGAAAGCAGACTTAAATGGGAATTTGTTCCTCCCCTGGGTGACAGTATAGTATGTACAGGAAGTTTTGCAAAGATGTAAGGAGTAAGATTGTTCAGGTGTGGAAATTCTCCAACCCGTTTTGGAAATGTTTTACTACTCTTTGCAAAACAGTCATATGTTGATTGTTTATAACTCAAAAGAAAAACGAAATCGCACATGAGAAGGTGACAAATGATCAGAATTTTACTTTATTTTAAGACAGAAAACAACGACACAAACTACTCAAAACCAGGAAACAACCAACATAATCATGATATAAAAATCACAGCTTAATAAATGAGAATACTATTCCTCCTATACATAAAAATACACAGAAACATCTACACCAAACAGAATGGGGAGTGGGGGTAAAACCCACATGAGCTAGACTGAAGCTGTGCTTTGTGCCTCTATATCTAGCAGCAGGAATTCGTTACTGTTTGTGTAGATTGGCTGTCAATGATTACATTCAATCGACACTGAAAAACTATCCATGTTTTAATCTACAAAACAAATAATATGCTGCATTTTCAACTATTGCTTTTTTCACTGAAAATGGTGAATATCCATCTTTAACAATGGCAGCATGCACGTTCCAGTGGTAATGGTCATGAAGCTGCTGAAATGCAGATGTTAAAGTGGAAACAGTTATATGAAGATCATGAGAAGCGTAGCATTATTGCACTACACAAGCTGCCAATTAAAAATCAGTTTGAAACAAAGTTTTTAACTGTTTCTTCTTCTTTTCATCGTCTTATTAAAGTCTCGCCTGTGCTCCGTGTCCAAAACCAAAGTTTTGATCGCATAATTTATATGAACAGCTCAATATTGAGACATTCATGATCTTCAAGTCCTTTTTTTTCCCCCAATTTTCTTTTCCCCATTTTCTTTAACGCACACATTCCTATCATTTCCCCAAAGCCTTGTGTAATAAAGGTTTATAACCTCCCAAGCATAAAGAATGGTGTTGACTAATAGGCTGGACAGCTGTCTTTCATGTGTGAGACTGACTGGGTAATTATAACTAAATCTAGTTACTAAATGGGTGACATTAAGCAGCGGTTGTCGTGCTGGCGGTGCTACTAGGACATACTCAGCGATTTATGCTCTGTGGGTTTGGTGGTGTCCATCTGGCCACGTTTCAGCGATAGGAAATGAAAGCGATTCTTAATGCTGCTAATGGCTATGCCGTTGTTATTGAGAGCGTTGTTCAACTCGTCCTCCGCTCCTTCAGCTCGGTCACCTGTGAACACAAAGGCGGATGTGAAAAACGACTGTACATTGCTGCAAAGATATGCAGCGAGTGGGAGGAAGTAGCCGGCTTTGACGAAGGCAGGAAATGTAATGCCTCAGCTGAAGTTCTGCTTTGTCATATCTCATTTTTGCACCTGGCAGAGGTATCGGTGTTGCTTGTCAAAGTGATAAACGGGATCTCCTGAGGCACAGGTGCATGCAGTACAGGAAATAAATACAAATGAGCAAATCCATCTTCGTAGAAAGGGTTGGCAATATGTATGGAATGAAACCCTATGGAGCGGAAATAATGACCTGTTCTTGGCTTGGCCAGGAAACTTGGCGTAGCCAGGGCTACTTGGAGCTATGCTGTACAGTTTAAGAACTTCAAAGGGTGGTATTTTAAGACGTTATATAGGTATTAAATTAGAGTGTATATATATATATATATATATATATATATATATATATATACTGTCGGCTCTCTGCAAAACTCCATAACAATGTGTTTGTAGTAGTGTCAATTGTTTGACAACTGAGAAGGTCCGCTGTCATTAAGAGAGCGACCTCTAGTGGCAAATCACATACCACGTGATTTTTGTTTTTACACAAAAGACTGCACTGCATGACCAGAGCACAGTACAAATGAAAGCACTTTATTATATTTATTAACATAGCTAATATATTAATATTTATTTCTCTTAGCACAATTTCATGATTCAGTACTCAATTTCTTTTGGAATATTTATAATAAAATTCAGTACTTTCATATCAGTGTTATGTTTGTTTGTTTACTGTTAAATTAATCAATTGATTAATCAGTTATCTGTTATCCATTTCAGCTATTGTGAAAATCCACTATTGGCTGATAGTGAGCTTAAATAATTGATGTATAATATAATTAAATATAATAAAGAGCTGTCTGAACACTGTGATTTCTTCATTAGCGCAGTCAACCTTAATTATATATATATATATATATATATATATATATATATATATATAATATAATAGTGATCTAAAGTTTTTTATTATTATTACATATATTTATTTATATACTATTATGTATTACATTATTATTTTTATTATTATTATCAATCAAACATGATAAGTCTTTCTATATTGAAACTATAGCTCAGTTTACAAGTTATGGAAAAAAGCAAGGCCATCTACCCTAGATAAACATGCATATAGAGAGAACCCATGGATCAACAATCTCTCACACACACACACACACACACACACACACACACACACACACACACACACACACACACACACACACACACACACACACACACACACACACACACACACACACACACACACACACACACACACACACACACACACACACACACACCCCTAGACAGGTTTTTCTGTAAACACCTCACCTCTTTCCATGTCACACTCGGGTGAAGATGCACCGCTGCATTCACTCCGAGGTCCAAGGATCGGTGAAATCAGGCCAAAGTCTGTTAGAGAGATAGTGCTGGGCAGTTCCAGACTACACGGACGTGACGAGGGAGAGGGAGAGGATGAGGATGAAGATGTGAATGATGGCGATGATGAAGAGGAGAACGGGCACTGCAGCTGCAAAGGACTGTTGCCTCCAGAGTTCATGCTACACGTGGAGCGGGTTTCTGAATCCTCCTCTGACATGGCGCTGTTACTGCAGTTCTCATCCTCAAAGATCTCTGATGTCACTGGAGGGGGACAAGATAGAAAAACAAGTCTTCTTCCATTCCCTTTCTTATTCTCTTTCAGACAACAGCAGAACCATACTTCCGTGTTTGCACCAACTATGCACAATGCCACTCTACCGTAAGGAATAAAAAGTCAATACAAGTGAAAGAAAACCTGACCTTGAGTGGCTGATGACACCCAGTTCATAAACAATGCATGCCAGAGGCTCTTTCATTCTTTGGCCTTCATTATATCATTGTAATAAAAATATCTCTTGAGGAAAGTGTAAGAAAGCGAGGAAAAGTCTAACTATAACTGTATAAATCTATTGCTTTAAGGGGAACAATTAAAACATAAACGTTATATTAACTGACATACATTTGCATTTGACCAATATTTCCACAGATAGTTTAAAAATTCGTTTGTGCATATGTATCTACAAGATTTTACTGTTTACTGGCTTGGTGAAACATGCACTACATCTGAAATCAAATTAACAGCAAAATTAAAATACTAGAATTCTATCCAAACATTTTTCAATAACAATACTACAATATTGACACCTCGGGACACAAGATTATATTTGATTATTCGGCAAATCATCATGGACTCACTGGATATGCCATCAGACTCCAAATTGAAGCAGGCGATGTCATCTCCAGTAACCCCATCACCTTCTGACCCCACTCCTCGCTCCCGTGAGCCAATGGCTAAGGAGCGCCGACGTTCGTGGATCTCATCCGAGATCATCTCTAGGTTTTTCAGGGCGGTCTTATATTCTCCTTTTGAGTGCGTCAACTTGGTCTGCATGTCATCCACATTCGTTTTCAGTTGCTTGAATAGAACAGGGGAAAATAAATAAATGAATAAAATAGACATGGGGAAGCAGAGACAGTTACACAAGGACCAAAGGTATTCGAAGACAATAATCGCAAAAATTATGGATAGCAATTTACACACATTCCAGGCACACAACAGTATATTATGTATATCTACGGATGGAAACATGAGGTTATAAAAACTTACCTCGAGCTGTAAGTAGTACTTTGCCTTCAGTTCAAAATAAGGCCTAAGACAGAGGGAGTGAGTGAAAGAGAGAGAGAAGAGAAGAGAGAGAGAGAGAGAGAGAGAGAGAGAGAGAGGGAGATACCACTGTGAATAGAACTGTACATAATGCCATAGCAACAATTTGCCTTGGCTGCTAGGTTTAGTGAATTCTGGGAGAAGAATGATTACCCGCCTGTCACTCTGCCTCCACTATAAAGCTGCAGCTGGACTCGTATGAAACTGTATATATGCAAAGTAGGAAGTACAGTTTGGCAAAGGAGAAATTACACTCCTGATTTTGTGCCCAGAAAAGACGTTTAAGGAGAAAATGAAGCCCATAATGTATCAGTCTGGGAAATTAAAGATATTACGCTGCTCAGGTACTTTAAAGCTTGTCCTGTTTAACCGACTTTATTAGAACACTCACTTGGACTTGCTGATGGTGCGTTTAAGCTTCTTTTCCAGCTGTTTCATGTGGCTCATGGCTGCGTTGTATCTCGCTTGCTGTCTCTTTATGCAGCAGCTCACTGCGGCTCTTGGTCTGTTCTGCGTCCATCACCTTCAAACGCACAAAAAAAAACGTTTACAACAACTTTACTGCAATTTGCACTGCTGTGTTTAACTCACTTACTGGACTTTGAGATGTTCTGATTGAATGTAACTGCAAACATAGAAACCTAAGCTTCTAAGTGACCTTTGGCATCATTATACATCAAATCGACTGTTTGTGTCACATTGTACCAGGATTTCCTATCTTTGAAGCTTAAACAAAAGAAGGACAGGAAAGTAACTATAGAATATATTTTAAAAAGCACAAACACAGCTATTTGGCACGGACAATTGATGATAAAAGCTGCATAAATGAATAATTAAAAATAAAAACACAAGTTAAAGTCACACGTGTTCCATTATAATAATCTATAGTTATTTTTATTTAAACAAATCAATGGGTATTATATAAACTGCATGTTCAGATTTAAAGAACTTGACTCCATTGAAGCACCACATTGCTCACCCTCTGAGTGGCATGGTTCAGCATTTCCTGCCAGGCTGAGTCAAAGTGGCGCTTGTCTTCCTCCAGCAGCCTCTGTTCAGCCAGTGCGATGGTTTCTTTGGCAGCCCTAAGCACTTCAGTGGCTCTCTGAAAGTCTTGGGTTGTTCTCTGGGCCTCAAGCTGAGCCTGAGAAATAAGCAGAGGGCACTGTGATAAGTCTGACGCCACCAGAAGTATAATGCCGCGATACAGAGACGACTAAAGGGAATTCACGCCTTGCCTTTAGGGTTTTCATGCCATACCTCTGCCTGCTTTTATTCTATGACATGACATACCTGCACAACACTGTCTCTGTATTATATGCAATACATTTATTTGTGTGGGTTTTTTTTTTTATGGTGTCAAAATTTGAACAAATCACCACCACCGAGCAAACTGTTGAGCAAACACCATGGCTCAATGGAACATGCAACTTCTTATGTAAGAACATTACCATTTTATTGTCATAATCCGGTGCTATTTTTATGCTCAACACTTTAATCTGTCCGTCACTCACCTTGTCAGTATGTGCCTGAGGAAAATTCTTTAGAGACAAAACCTAAAGCCATGGTAATTTTTTTTGCTTAATTACATAAATAAGACTTTAAAATCAGCAACCTTTTTACTTTGTCTTTTAAAATTGGAAAACCATTTTTTTGACAATGTATATCCTTTGTATGACAATAAGCTATACAGTTTTTTTTTTTTTTTGCTTATTCTCTTTTTTGAATTGAAAACTTGCTTTGTATTTCAGCAGATTTAACAAAACCACTACAGTTAAAGTTGCTTGAATGCAAACTACATAAAGAAATGTAGGAAGTAAAAGACAAAGCATTCAATACAGAGCTGACAGCTGGATGAGAAGCATTGCATGTTAACATCTGATGCATAAAAGACCCTTTTTTTTTACATTTAACCGTAAGCTATGTTCCTCAACCAAAAACCACTAGTGGTTACAAACTTCCGCAAATACCTGAACGAGAAATGCAAACGAACTACATATTTTCACCAGCATGAAGCAAATCCTCTCCTTCAGCAACAGCTATGGGACTAAAATGGATTTTAATCACTGCATTTCATTTGGTGGTTACATACATATAACTAAGATGAAACCACCATAAACGTCTTTGTCATCAATCACCAGACCTATTAATTGAGAGAAATTAACAAATGAGTATAACTTCTTTGAAAGTTTAATTTGACTGATCTACACCTAAAGGAAAAAAAAAAACTTAAAGTATCCTTAAACAGCTGAAAATGAATCTCCTCTTTAAGGTCACATTCTTCAAAACATGCTGGTCTTCTTTGTGCTCTATGGTTTGTTTTCTGTGTTCCAATGTCAGACATACATTAGATTTCCCCCACACTGAGGCAAATAAGATTTTGTGTTGCTAATTGTCCGAGATTTAGAAATATTTTCAAGAAAAAGTGGGAAAATATAAATTTGCAATGATATATTTTCCATTATTTATAAAAAAACTTTGCTAAGGCCGTTTCTGTGAACTTTAGTACTTAGTGACAAAGGAGTTGCATTTTGTATTTACTGTGCACTATGGTTAATAATAACGTAAATGACCCAAGAAGCATAATTTGTCCATAAAGATTATGGAATTTGGGCAATATTGTCAAAAAAGTATTAATTAAATACTATAATTGTGAGATGTGAGAAGTTGTAAGAAATCTCTATTCAAAATACAATGATGAATCATTTTATATTTAGTTCACAAAATATAATAGAAAATCATTCCTTTGATATTAATTTGTTGATTAATTAACTAGGTCATTTTTAGTGCTTGTTTGAATTGTTAAATATTGTACATGGCTCCTTTAAGAATTATGTTCCAGTTTTGGTTGTGGTAATATGAGGAGCTCATATTGGTTGACACATGCAGTTAGTTGATGCAATCCGGGGAAACTCTTATATTCCATCCTAACATTACAAGCGGTAAGCGCTGAAATTATCTGGGAAGGTCAAGGACTTAAGTTTGTTTATTCATTTCAGTTTTTTATTTGTCAAGAATGAAAAGTGGCAAGAGAATTCTTTGCTGTCCATGTCTCGTTCATTCGCCAACACAACACAGAATGAAGATCACTCACATAATAATGCACGTTGCGTTAATAAAATTAGTGTCATTAAAGTGAACTTGAATTAACTTTGACAGTCTTATTTAGTATACAAAACGCTGATTCAAGAAATTTCGCTTTTTAAAATGTCTGGTACTTATTCCGTGTATGAATAGCATTTGGACTGTGAAATAAATTAACAAACCAAGGATCTGGTATGTGTTCTGAAACACGCCATAGAATAAAACATCCTTTTGCAGGCCTACAGGCACAATTGTCTTGATTTACTTTTGTCCATTGCCCTATATGTATACCACATGACCTTATCCTACATCAGGTCATTTATGAGGTCTGCCTTCTCTCAAAGGAATTTTTGCGAAATTTCAATACATCTCAGTCTGCATTCAAAAACAACCGAGATTATTTTTATTCTTTTCTGTAAAAATGTGAAGAAATATATAGTAATTATTTCACATGTACAAACCTTTGTTTGTTGCTAAGAAACAGTCAAATAGAGAACACTGGTTCATGTCCATAAAAGTGTACTAAGACATAATTCTATCTGTTTTTTTTTTCTCCAAATACAACATGCAATTATGGAATACCTAATGTTTATCAATTAATTGTATTCCTATATGATAAAAATGAAGTAATGCTATTTATAAAGACTATTGTTGTACATTGAAAATTCAGTTAATATGCTACAATTCTGAAAGGCATCTGCAAACTCATGTTTAAGTGTTATTGAACTTTGGAATGGACTATTCTCTGTGGTTTAATAATGTGTTATGGCTGTTTCTTCCTACGCGATGATGGTTGGTTTTTTGTGTTTGAACATGTGAAGAAAGGAAAAGGAAGCAGGGGTGTATGTGCTAACAGCAATGTATACAATCTGACAAGATTTTTTTTTTACACATTTAAGCCGCAGTTTGTTATAGTCAAATCAAATGAGGTTGAAGCTAAAGATTTAGAGCCATTTCCAGTATGGTATGAGAAGGACATCCTGACATTCCTGACTTCCCCATGATTAAAAAAAAAGAAATAAAAAAACCCAAATACAACATTGACCTTCATATACATTCATCTCCTGCCCTTCAAATCCTCTTTGGAAAATTCTGCCACCAGACACTAATGCTACAGTATAACCAGAGAGATTCATCAATCAGAAAAGGAAGGGGGGAGAGACAGAGAGAGAGGACAGAGGAGGTGACAAGATAACAGCAATTGATATAATGAAGGAAATGGACAAAAGCTACAACATGACCAGGAAAACTGTCACTTCCGTATCTGATACATTTGTCTTCTAATCTTAGCCACATTAATATAGAGAACAAATTCTCAAAATGACCCAGAATGTTAACACAGAAACAACTAAAGGGATTTTCTGAACATGCAATTGAACACAGAGTTTCATTTGTAAGCAAGGTGTCGAGTGTTTAAACAGAATCAGAAAAATAACACAAATGGCCAGGCAGAAGCTTACAAAATGCTGTACACTGTGGATCAGTGATTTTTTTATTTTGCTTATGCCAGCACTGAAAGGAAGCTGGAGTCAGAGAGAAGAATAAAGCCATGGAAAGCACCACTAGAACAAAGGGCCTTGCTCAAGGGCCCAAGAGTGTCACCTTGTGATACAAGAACTTGAACCCCAGTAAACTTAATAACTTATCTACCACTTCCCGACACCTCTATTCCTATTTCTACAAACCTTCTTTATTGTTTGTATAGGGTTTATTATGGACTGAAGTTTTGGCACCAACTCTGACTATTGAATTACAATAATTTTACAATCCCCATTGCTTGTCATAACATGCATACTGATCCATAAGTAGTTATACCAAGCTTTTTACAAGTCAGCATTTAACTTAAGTCTCTGTAGGCACTTATTAGTCTTTTACAAAGTACACATCAGCAATCTTTCAGCTATGAACCATGACATCGAGAATGAAACTTTGCTAAGTCAGGCGGCGTTTATTGCAAAGTATAATTCGTTTTTCACACACAAGGGTGGATATCTGAATCACTTAAACCACTTCATACATTTTCTGTAAAACCAAAATAAAAAGATACATGTACAAAGAAAAAGTTTTTTTCCAACACCAAAAAAAAAAGGGGGGTATGCAGATACAAAAACAAACAAAGACAAAAAACCAAAATAAAAAGATACATGTACAAAGAAAAATATGCAGGGACAAGTGAGTGTTTCCCAGCACATTTAAAGTCAAATTTATGCAAGTAATGTACCATAAAATCATCTTTTAATAAATCTCTGGTAATAGAAATAGAAAGGGTTAGAGAAATGTATGCACAGAATATCTTCTAACCTAGGAAGGCTAAAAGATAACATGTGACTCCCACTATCTGAAAATGTACACTGATTAACCCCACATTTGTAAACCAGCCTTCAACAGTCTCAAAAATGAAGTATTCAAACTCAAGTGCCCATGTCTCATGGCTTTTATGTAAATACTCTGCGGATATTACTATATTTTGATGAATCATACTTTCCTAGTGTGTGTCACTCTTAAAATAACCAATGGTGAACATTACAAGATGATGATATGCAAAGTGAACAAGCAGCACTATAACCTTATCTATTTGAACACTTAGTAACCAACGAAACAGAGGGAATCAAAATGAATGGGGTTGTGGGCGAGGACATTATGTCAAAAACAACAACAACAAAAGAAAAACTATGAGTCTAACGATTTCCATGAGGAAATAATCTTATAGACAACTTTTTTTTATTGCAATATCTTGAAGTCCCCTGCAATACAATATAAGAAAAGCAATAGCTGATGTGAGAACACCAAATCTCAGGATTATGTTAATGTGCCCATTTATATTTGTTACTGTTTCTATAGTATGAAACTACAAGGTATGTATGGTAGATGGGAATATCGGTGGTATATCAGTAACATAAGCTGAATTTGTTTTAAATTAGGATGACGAGGGGGGAACAACTGCTTCTTGTTTTTCAATACAATGTAATTGACAACAGGAACTATTCAACAAACATTTCCTATAAAATATAATGATAAACAGGTAATCATTGCATGTCACTTTCGATTAAATAAAACAACCTCGGCAGACTGTAGCGGTAGACCATGAATATAACACTATAATTAAGTACATAATATTTAACATTTTACATTTACGGGATTTGGCAGACACCCTTATCCACAGCGACTCACAACTGACAATTAAAGGTTAAGGGCCTTGCTCAAGGGCCCACTAGTGGAAGCTTTGTGGGTAGTGGGATTTGAACTTGCACTTGATTATGTCCTAAAACAGAATTCTTCAATGAATTTCAATTCTTTTAATAAGCGAAATATTTTTTTATTTTTTTTTTTTTACTTTAATGTTCATTAAACTTTCATCAAAATCATGTTCATGACCAACGCCCATTTGTGCAATGTGTCATGCTTGTTAAAAATCCTAAAGCTGATGAAGATAACACTACATTTCCGTTCGGATATAAACAAGAACACACAGCATTCAGAAACAAACACCACAAATTGTAATCAGTTTGGTTGTATTCAGGCTCTTGTCTGAAGGAGTACGTGACACAGACATTGTGGGAAACAATTTGTGCAAGGGAAGCAGGGTACAGCTCAGCCTGATGTTAACAACCTGACAAAAAAACAAGTGAGTGAGAGAGACAAACTGAGACGGCACACAAAACACAAAGGAAGGGGGGGACAAGAGACAGCAAGAGTGGAGAAGCCAGACATCACCGTTGACGTGGTTTCACTTTGTCTCTTCCAGCAAAAACACATAGTTAAGTCCAACACATAACCGTTATGAGCGTTTGGGATATTTTGGATAGTTTGGGAGACTAAAGGGATCAACTTCTGTCACACTGACTTCACACAAACACATGATGGTCTGTTGGAAACAAATAGCTGCTCATTTATCAAAATGACACCATTAGAGGATCTGTGTAGTCTATAAACACTCAGGCTGTCAGTGCTACTTGTTTTAATACAGCAATCTATTTGCTTTGATACTCCAGCTGTTTAGCTTTGTTCTCCCATTACCATTTTTTTCCTATTCCAAACACCAGTAGATATAAATAAATCTAAATGAATATAATATACGGGGGCACGGTGGCTTAGTGGTTAGCACGTTCGCCTCACACCGCCAGGACCCAGGTTCGATTCCCGTCTCGGCCATGTGTGTGTGGAGTTTGCATGTTCTCCCCGTGCCTCAGGGGGGTTTTTCTCCGGGTTCTCCGGTTTCCCCCCGGTCCAAAAACATGCACGGTAGGTTGATTGGCACCTTGGAAAAATTGTCCCTAGTGTGTGTGTGTGTGTGTGCCCTGCGATGGGTTGGCATTCCATCCAGGGTGTATCCTGCCTTAATGCCCATAGACGCCTGAGATAGGCACAGGCTCCCCGTGACCCGAGATATAGCGGTAGAAGTGAAATGAAATGAATGAATATAATATACACTTTTAGTTTATATATATATATATATATTTTAGTGTTATTTCTACTTGAATGTAAAGACATTTATCCACATAGATTGCGAACCAACACTAAGAATGGCTGGTTTCTATATTTCCTACAAAGATTAATCCCTGGAATAAAGCTACTAAAAGTGGTAGAACTAATCCCTGTGGGTGAAACTGACCTTTTCATGCAATTTACTCATACAAAATGTCAACACTCCATTTATGAAACAATTAGGACAACAATTTGTTTTTCTTTAATGCCTGAAAGACCGTCTAATTCTAATAGAGCTCATGTCTAAGAGAAAACATTCAGCATTTCACTGAAGACTTTCTACAAAAGATGAGATAATATATAGATTATAATGTTCAGGGGGAAATATCAGTAGTAGCGCACCGAGTATATGGTTCTGATGGGTAATATTTATTAAATGTATGAAGCATTCATTACATGTACTCTGCACAATCTAATGATCATGAGATATGCAGCTTGACTAAGCACTGAGATTTGATTTTTAACTTCTCACTGACACAAACTGGCTTGTGAACGCTTTTTCATTACAATCTGTAATTGATAACTCTGTCAGAGCAAATAAACTCTACTAAATAAAGAATCTTCTTGCTACCTGATAGAAAACAGTAGCAGTGACTAAAATACAAGTTAGAGAATTGAGAAGAAGCTGGAAAGAAACTCCCAAAGAGTGATCCACAGAGAGACATAACAATAACCACACTGTAGAGAAGAATCTTGGGAGATTTTTGAAGTCTGCTTTAACAAAGCTCGGATAGAGAGCCACTCACCTGCCGTGCCATGCGCCGTGCCTCCCAGTATGGTTTTGAGTCCTCTACAGCCTTTCCGATCTTCTTCAGCAGCTCATCCAATTTTAAAGTTGCCTCAACTAGCACAGAGCGAAACCTCTGCCTTGCATCCTGGAAACAACATCACCAAACATTACACATGAACGTAAACAAGAATGAAGACTATACCTGAGTGACCAAAAAAAAAAAACAAAAAAAAAAAAAACAGCGTTTCTGATAAGTTGCTTTCTTTATTTGCAATTGCAGGTTAAACTATCTGCGAAAGCAGTGCTTGTGAACTTGCGACAAAAATTATGTGGCTCTCCAGCTGTGTACCAGTTAATAGAACATCATTTAAAATTGTACATATATGTCTGTCTATCTCTATCTATATCTATATATATCTATATCTATATCTATATATATATATATATATATATATATATCTATATATATATATATATATATATATATATATATATATATAATATATATATATATATATATATATATATATATATCATACAATATACATATACACACACACACACACACACACACCACACACACCATTACATAATACATACATACATACATATATATATATATATCATATATATATATATATATATATATATATATCTATATATATATAGTATATGACAAGGAGAAGTCGATCAAACTTGACTATCTAGAGGAAGTAAAAGTCGTTACAAGGTTTCCGTAGGTGAACCTGCGGAAGGATCGTGAACAGGTAGCAGGGAAAAAACCCAGCGGGAAACGTGAAATACCCAAACGATATGCCCACGGTGGGGGGATTTCAGTCTCCTGGGACTCAAAAGGGAATATGTTATTTGACCTAAGTAATTTATTACTTTTTTTTTTATTTAAAAATGTATTTGCCAAAAAAATAAACAAAATGGCTCTTTGGTGATAAAAGGTTCTCATCCCGTGCCTTAAAGGGTTACACGTTTTATCCCAAACAGATTAGATTTAGTTGCGAGATAAAAAAGAAGACGGTAAGCAAGTGGAGAAAAACAGTGCATGTTTACTCTGCTTTACAGATACACAAGAAAGAGGTTATTCATTATTTCTATTGGAAAAAAGCATTTGCTTTAAATCACAGAAAATAAGGGGCATAAAAGGTTTAACAGATTTTACGGGTCATGCGTCAGGGTAAACCATTAGAAGGAAAAAAAAAAAACCCTAAGTATTAAAAGTAATCTACATGTTATGGCCATGACATACTTTTTAGACACGTCTTACTGTTGTTTGACTCTAAAATCAAATGGCCTTAAAAAAAAAAAAAAAAGAGTTTGAAAGAAGTTATTAATCAAGGTGAAGTAAAAGCTGTTCTACACTGCCAGTGCTATAAACACAGCGATACCAAATGTTTCTTGTTACTTTAATAAAAGCACTAGGACGGAAATGAACTCCTTCATACCTGCTCATTTATGTAGTTAGTAGCCAATCATGTGGCAGCAGCACACGGCATGAAATTCTGCAGATTCAGGTCAAGAGCCTTGGTTAATCTTTACTCTAAAGGTTACTTCAAACTTTAACCATGGCATGGGTGTTGGTACCTGATGAGCTGGTTTGAGTATTTCAGAAACAGATGACACCCTATACGCAGAGGTTCTGCAGACAAATGATCTGAGCTTAGAGGGTAACGTATGGTAACACACACAAACAGAATTTACAGCCACCTAGACCAGAAAAGCATCCCTTAAAGCACAACATATCAAACCTTGAGGTGGATGGATTACAATGGCATAACACCACATCAAGTTCCTCTTCGGTCAATCAAGTCTATTTTACTATAGATAACGAGACACTAAGTGTTATGGAGGCTGTGACAAAGTGACAACTTTGTAGATCATGTAAGATATTTGGCACCAGTGATCATTTTCCACATGTAGAGTAGTTTATAAACATAGAGGTGAAAAGTAAAAGGAAATCTTCAGAAGCATTTTCCACTTTTGAGTTTATAATGCTTTATATCTGCTGCACTTTTGTCATGACAATTCTGAGGTTTTCTGGGCTGACACACGTCCACGCACAAGCAACAACACATTGTTCTTCATATAATTTAAACTTATGGAAACTGCTTCAAGACCCACAAGCACAGATGATAAATAGTTTGTACTTAGACCTCCTCAGGACTATTGTACGTTTTATACAATAACTTGTACAGGTTGCAATAACTGGTTGGTCATTACAGGCAGCCTTGTGCCGTAATAACAGCAGGTTTGGTTAATTATTTCTACCATTTTATGCAGAGCCAACAGTATAAAAGAGGTAAAACACAGAAACAAAATAAGCTTCAATCAAATTAAAAGGCGTGCGTTTGAAATTACACCCTATTACAGATTCGGTGTTCCAACTACCAGCTGACACAGATGTAGACACGACATTTAAGGGGTTATTAAACACAAGCTGGAGCAGCTTGCCATAAGAACCGGAATGTCATTTAATAACTTCATTTAAATAGAAGCATTCTTCTATATTCAGAACAGGGAAAAACCTTCACACCCATTAGAAAGTGTGGTTTATTTTCCTATTCCAAGTCAATCCTGATACACTGGTACTCCTAAGGTGAACATTCTGGGCATTTCCAATATTGTAAATTAATTTTATTTATTTATGTAATTGGCAGGAACATCAAAATAAACCCACAATGTTGATACCCAATCCATTAAATAACACAAGAGACGTCAGAGAAAATTTACAGCTTCTATAAACAGTCAGTGTAGAGTATCTGCAGCCAGGCTGTTAGTAAACAGTTTAATTCAATGATGATTAGATCTTGGAGTTATAAAGGCATAAATTTACTGCTGTACCTCCAGTTCGGTCTCACATCGGTTGATTTCATCTGTGGACTGGTTCAGCTTCTCCAGTTCCCCCTGTTTCAAAAGATGGAACATTAGGAGGAAATAGAAATAAACAAATACGGCAGGCTAAACATATTAGATTAAAATACTGTCTAAATGTTAGTAACTCTTAAAAATGCCGGAATATTTTTCCTCCAGATAACAAATAATAACAAACATGTCTAATAACAAACATGTCAGAAAGCAGAACTCTCCCAAAGCTACAGGTTTTGCTGTAACCTGACATGCAATCCGAAACCTTTGGTCACTGCACTGGGCCAAATCAAAAACTCTTCTAAACTTGAGCAATAATAAGCAATATTATTAATAATAGTTACTGTTATAGAAACAGCGTACAAAAGAGGCACATATTTAATGCTTTAACAGCGAATATCGTGGTTAATAAAATCTCCAAACAATCACAATGCGGCATAAAAGCCAAGTACCTGAACCCGGGGATCCACTTCTTCCTCTTCAGCAGATTCGCATTCCCCCTCAGACCTGCTTTGCTTTTCTTTATTATCCATGCTTTGGAGAAATGGAGGCTTTTTATAGCTTGGTCTTGATATTCAGACAAAACAGTGGTGTCCCAGAGAACGCTTGCAGTGAAAGAAAATAATAATAAAAACTACGCTTTGGATCTCTCAATTCACAGTGAAACCGACCGAACGAACACTAAATGAAACAGTCTAGTCCTATAAAACCGCGTTAATGTAGAGAATAACACTGAGCGCCGGAGACGCGGAGCCGTGGGTGAAATGCAGCACTCCTCTCAGTGCACTACTCCACTACACAGTATGAACGCTGTAGTGATGTACTATGTCACTATACTGTGCGCTAGGGTAGTATGCGGTTTGGAAAGCAGCTCCAAACCGCAATGTGGAGCGCCACTGATCCGCCCGTTTTCACAGTGGCACCGTATGGACGGCCATACGGGCCATAACATCCAATTCAATTCAATTCAATTCAATTCAATTTTATTTATAAAGCGCTTTTTACAATGTGTCATCGTCCCAAAGCAGCTTTACATAATACTAATGTGTGAAAAGTGAAAATCAGTTTTGGCCTAATGTTTCTTGTTGAGCAAGCCGAAGCGACGGTGGCAAGGAAAAACTCCCTGGGAACAGGAAGAAACCTTGAGAGGAACCCGACTCAACAGAGAACCCATCCTCATCCACTGATAGGTCTCTGGGCCTGTTTACGCCTGAAATTACTATTAACATTTCTCAACGACGGATATATTAATTAACATCTGAATATTAAGGAAAAATAACTGCCTTCTATAATAAATGTAGAGCAGATGGTTGTGCTGCATCTAATAACTATAAAAAAGGACAAAAGGGCTTATGTGACATACAGTGTTGCAGAGTAACTAGTTACATGTAACGGCGTTATGTTATTTCATTACAAAACAACAGTAATTTGTCACAGTTACTTGGAAAAATGTGCAATTAAATTAAATTTAATTACAAGTATTTAAATGTAATTAGTTCTTTATTTTTATAAAGTAATGGAAAAGTTACACTAGTTACTACATTTTGAATAGGGTCATCAGTAACCTTCCAGACGCTGCATACACACCAATCCATTGATGAGTCTTGGCTGTTCACGACTCTGGACTCACGTCGCTGGATCACAGCTGTTCCTTCATTGGGCCAATTTTTATACAGATTGGCCACTGCAGACTAAAAACAGACCACAAGGCCTGGTATCCTGAGTTCTCTTTGACTTAGCATTCACAATATGGCACTTATATGGCACATGCCTCGTTTATCTGCTTCTAACAATTCAATTTTGAGGACCAAATGTTTACTTGCTGCCTAATATATTCCATCCACTAAAACAAGTGCCATGATGAGATAATCTGAGTTATTAATTTCAACTGTCAGTTGTCATAAAATTATCCCTGATCAGTATGTATGACTGTGTGGTGGATTTTTTTTCTTCATAATACATTGTACCTAGACTGGTATTGTTGGAGATTACTTGATCCAGTGGTATAGCCATCGCAATATGGCATAATTCAAAGTCACTCAGATGCAACACATACTATCAGAATAAAGACTGAATTGATCTCAGCTAAACATTTAAAATATTTACTAAATCTCCTACTATTCTTGAACATTGAAATACTTTCAGAATACATTCTTGTTTAATTTGGTTCATACTCTTATAGGGAGAAGAGAGGAAATGAAGTGAGAAAGAAATCAAGAGTTACATGATAACCCTAACTAAACTCTTGCTGCAGATCTCAGCTAAAGAATGAACATTATAGTTATAATTCACACTTCTTTATTTATCTCATTCTGATCCAGTTTGCTTTGCAGGTTTCTGCTGATATAGCGAGATAAGCACGGACTCCTGAGATGGGGTTTCTGTTTTATTTTAACAGAATTAACAAATATATTTTTTTTTTTGCCTTTGTCTAGCCCTGAGGGACCTGGACGATAAACTTGATATTTTTTGTTGTTCCATATTGATATTTTGACTGAGTGAATTTGAGCACTGAAATTAGAGATATATTTTAATCTGAATTTGCATTTAAATAAAAGAACTAAGATCTGTAAATACAGTGATACCTCTGCATAAGAATATAAATCGTTCCAGAATGTGACACATATACAGAAACATTCCAAGCCAAAAGGAATATCCCCATAATAAATAATGACAATTGGGATAATGTGCTGTATACAATCAAAAATATTACTAAAAATAAACATAACATCAATATATGCTGAAACAAGAGTTCAGCATAGCTCCTCCTATAAACAATATTATAGGGACGTTGGTGGCAAAAATATTGTTGGAAAATAAAGTACAATGAGGTCTTAAAAATATAAGCATGTTTGCAAGAAAAAAGAGAACAGATAATTCTATTATTCAGATTATAAAAATATTACTGTTATGTTGTATATTATCTAGGAATGTTCATAAAGAGCTTAGTTGAAATGTGTACTTAAATCAGTTATTTGTTCATTAAATTATGTAAACAACTACACTGCCCTCGTGTGACAAAAAGTGGTAATGACAGGATACGAGTTAAATTTGTGAGAATATCTACACACCTGTCTCGTTATGTTAAAAATGTGCACTAGATTAATTAACACAGTAAAATCATACAAAATATTTAATCGATCTAATACTAATTTATGACACTTTATTCAAGTATTTATTGACAATATACACAAAACTGGAGACTATATTAACTGAAATACATGTATAATAATAATCTATACATAGATCTATGCATGGAAGAGCAGTAGTCATTTAAGCTTGCTGCATTTACTCTGAAGAAATACTCGTGGAACACACAGTCCTTCCTTTTTGTTCACAGTTTCCCGAAGAACGTATTCATTTACAAGAGTTTGAAACCCTGCCCTCTGGAACAGATTGGCCAGATATTCTGAAAAGGAACAAGCTTCTGTAATACAGTGTCATACCGACTTCAGAATACAAAGGCTGACAAAAATGACTAATAATTACGAACCTCTGGAGAAAAAAAAAGAACGAGTGCCATCTTGTCTCACATAGAAATTCTCCCCAAGCTTGCTGCCTGACTTAAACCTCAGCATGGCATGGTCATATAGGCCGTAGTCTCTGAACAGGACAATTCCTCCTGGTTTTAATACCTGCCAAAGCCACACAAATCAAAGCATTATATTTATTGATTTATTCATTTGCTTGTCAAAGTGTTTCCAAACATTTTCATAAAGCCAAAACCATGCATGTTGAACAATTAAACACTTCCATACCTAATCTACATTCTGTATACTAACTTAAAATACTGTATTAATAATTACTTAAGTTAATATAATTAATAAATATTAACACCTACACATTATAACTTATAAAACCATTTCTGATTAACGCAATATCTAAATATAGTCATTTTTACCCTATAAATGTTTTCCAAGGCTTGTTGCATTCTGTCAGGGTGAATAGCTGACAGAACAAATATCAGAGTGACAACATCCAAGGTGTTTTCTGAAATTTTCGTACGTAGGTCGTCTTTTGTCAGGTCGCACTGAAATGCCAGACATTGGTCTGGATGGTATAGAGGGTTTTCCTGGAAAGCAAATACAAATTTTTGTATGAGCATTGACTGCATTATTTCGAATCAAAGCACCACCAAGTCTGGTTAAAACAGAATCGATCAATAGGGCAGTTTATCAAAAGTAAGTACAGGCATTTATCAGTTAAATCCCAATGAAAGTACACAGTGGACATCATGTGCTGTTCATGATCCTATGTGCATTTCTTATGAACATGTATATTCCCGCATATTGCAAATACAATTGAGCTAAAAAATGTATATACACCTAAACTAAAAACATGCATACAGACTGCCCATATTTACAGTGTTTAATTGATTACATATATTTAAAATGTTATAGATAAAAAACTAAAAGAAATTACTAACAGCTAAAATATATAGATCAGATCAGATGAGTGGATGAAACATTTACATGCATTATTGTTAGTTGTACATTTAGTTGCATTTCTTATTAGATGCTTAATGTAGTTTAATGAGATATTTATGGACATGCTCTGAATTATTATGATCGCAGAATCTTTTTCTTCCATATGTAACTCAACTTATAATAAATAGTTTTAAAAAAATATAAATAAAAACAACTTATTATATTCTGGTGCTAAAATGATTTATCAAACGTAGCTCAATTTTACATATGATGCTTGTTAATTGGTCATAAAGGGGAACCAACTGCACAAGATTGCTCCTAATATCTTGTGCTGCATAGATTTTTGCATTGTATTCAGGACAAATAGACTTCTATGCTGCGTTCTTTCTTGATTAATCCTAATTCTGATAACTGGACAAAAAAAAAAGCAAATTCACAGAAACTGGAATATCAAAATTAGTACAATTAGTGCTTCCTTAATAAACATTCTAACACTGGTTTCATAGGACACAGAATAGCATATGCCATATACCTGCAACAGAGAATGTGAGTTAGAAAGATTGTTATGCGTGAATGCCCAATGGCAGAAGAGAGATTAAAATCAGGTTTTGATTGTTCCCTAAAAAATGGAGGGATTAATTGGGCGAGGTAAGCACTGAGAAAACACCTTCTGACCAATGAGATTTGAGAATTTAACAGTACAGTGGTACCTCGGTGTGCGTCGTTAATTCGTTCCTCAGAAAGCGACTTTGACTGAGTCTGACGTTAACCGAACTGAATTATCCAATTTGTCTCCGGTCACGATCGGGGAAGTAATTAGCGCATTCCTCTAGATGGCGCTCCAGGCGAACGCGACGGAAACTGAAGGAAGCGACGTTAACCGACGCCAAATTCCCGACGAAACATCCGACGTTAGCTGAAGGCGACGTACACCGAGGTACCACTTAACTGGTAAAAAAGTCACCATCAAATCACCCATTATTTTCATCTGATGCCAAAAAAAATGTATTCAAAAAAGCTACACATGCTTACCCACCTTCACAAACTGTACAGCCCGAGGTGAAAAGTCGCAAGCATAAATAAAGATGCTGAGATCCTCTTCCAGCAAAGGGAAGATGCAATTGCCAACTCCACATCCGGCCTCCAGCATCACCAACTTCTGGGCCTCAAACTAAACAAAGAAAACAAACAAACAACGCACTAAAACACTCATTACCACGCAAATAAACCACTGGGACATCACCAACTCACCTCTCTGCAAGCTTTAAGTTCCTCAAATTCCCTTGTTGTCCAGTGTCTGTCTTTAAAAAAGTTTGTGCTGTTCCGTTTGTAAAATAAGTCCCAGTTTTTCTGAGCTTCAATCTCCAACTTCTGCTGTTTAAAACCCGACACCAAAACCTGCTCATTCTTCAGCTTCTCTATCTCTCCTTCTGACAAAATCCTCTCACTAAATTCTGTGGACTGATGAGGAAAAAGAGGAGCCGAGGAAACAAATCCCGCATCCGCTGACTGGGCCATGATAATATTCAGTATTCAGGAGATTCCTAACGCTTTATCCCTTCCTCCATAGAAGAAAGTGACTATTAAAAAAGTAGGCAAAACTATATCTTCACAAGGTCATTTCCTTAAAAAAATGTAATTTGAATGTAACAGTGCGTTATATCACGTAAAAGCCTATTACACGGGCAATCTCATTTATTTACAAATAATATTATTAATATAAACTGTACACAAACGGCCATGCTTAGTTCTTGAGGTCCCGACGTCCGTATTCATTCTTCGTGTATAGTCGTCTGCAATAACATAATTGTGTGTAGTGACACCTAGTGGACATGCATGTAAGCATGCATGTAGGCCGTTTGTAGTGTGCTGTACTGTATCAGGTTCTGTTCGTTTTTCTGCCTCTTCATCCACTTTCAGAAAAATGGTTTACCTTTGATCTATTTTAGAAAACTAGTTTATTATTCATTGACAGAGTTAGTCAAATTCAAAATTCATGAAAATGTATTAATGGAAGTTTAAACTTGACTCTTTTTGAAAACTGCCTTAACCATTTTGCATTCGATGACTTATGCAACGAATTGATGGCTAAATGTTAATCAAAAGATTATTTTGATGAAACTAGTATAGTGTAAGTACAAAATCACACACACACACACACACACACACACACACACACACACACACACACACAATATATATATATATATATATATATATATATATATATATATATATATATATATATATATATATATATATATATATATATATATATATATATATATATATATATATATATATATATTGCACACAAGCATTTTCAATTTGTTAAAAAGCAACAAGAAATGTTAAAGAAAGAAGGAGTTTTGAGAATTGTAGTTGTAATTCGATAAACACTTCATAGGAATTGAAAGGATAAAACCATTTATCCTTTATCTTTGGTGCAGACACTATTGCACTGCACTGGCTTGTGCAACCTAAATGGCTGGGTTGTGAAAACACTTTTTAATGTAATATTTTCACGATTATTGTATGTTTTATGGCATAAGTAGTGTTCTCTGCAGTTTGTTGAAATGCCTTCTGGAAGGGGTTGAGTGTCAATAAGGGGAATGGAAAAGATAGTTCTTGGTGCATTTATAGTGGCGAGCTGGTCAGGTTTGTTCTAATAACTCCTTTCTTTTTCCAAACCTCTCCATAAATTCAGCTGCATGACTTGTTTTCAACCTTCCCAAGCTCACCCATACCATTACTATGCTCCCTCCAGTGGCTTCCAGTAGGATCCTGCATCAGATTTAAAACACTGATGCTAGACTATAAATTCAGGCTCTTACTGTGACTGTGTAACAGTTACTTCACCCCAAGCCATCAGAATCTCTTTAAAACACAGCTGCAAACTCATACGTTGTGCAGCATTTATGATTATATTCATTCATTCATTCATCTTCTACCGCTATATCCGATCTTCCCTCGGGTCACGGGGAGCCTGTGCCTATCTCAGGCGTCTATGGGCATTAAGGCAGGATACACCCTGGACGGAATGCCAACCCATCACAGGGCACACACACTCACATTCACACACACATTCATACACTAGGGACAATTTTCCAAGGTGCCAATCAACCTACACACACATGGCCGAGACGGGAATCGAACCCGGATCCTGGTGGTGTGAGGTGAACGTGCTAACCACTAAGCCACCGTGCCCCTATGATTATATTATAATACCTTATTGCACTTTAAACCACAATAAACTGGTTGGCAAAAAGTGTCCATGTGAATTGCCCTGTATCAGTTATTCTTGTTATTCTAACTCTGTGTGCACAAGTGCATTTTTTTGTAATTTTTTTTGTAGAATTTAATTCGATTTCGTGTTGATCTATGTAGCATTGTGGATCTGGCAGAACATTGTTTCATTTCTCAGCTGTATATGGTTGAAACGACAAAAAAAAAGCCAATAGATATCACAAAGACACGACCAGCTCTTATCAACCTTTAGAGCATTTATTACTGCCTGCAGTGCGCCACGTATTCTTAATCCCTGATGTATGATGTATTGTGCAGCAGATCATCTGCCATTACTAATGCCATAAATGTAATGTATATTTGCATAATTTAATTTTTTTCTTTTTTTTTTTTAGAAAATTAGGGTGAAGCCATTTAGTAACTAGGACCAGGTTTCTACAGAATGAGGACTCACTGAATGTATGGTCTCTTTTTGAACTACCAAGAAAATACCAAGAAAAAAAACAGCAATAAAAAGAATATTACAATGAGAAAATCAGATATATTTTATTTTCGAAGATTCAATTCAAACAAATAAATTGATAGATTTTTTTTTACCAAGTACACACATATGAAAATGATGTGTGAGTGCTGATTTCAGATTTAACGTTCTAATGGTAAGTGCTTTAAGTACGGAATGTGCTAGGAGCACTGGCGACTGAGTGATTCTTAACCTTACCTTAAAAAACGACATGACCACACTGCCTGCCCAGCCACCCAGCTGAATTTAAAATTCAATAAGCATAGAATTTCAAATGTAGTGGAAAAGGAAATTATATTTAATCCTTCTGGCTGTGACTGGACTATACAGCAGTGGGGAGAGAAAGAAAAGAAAAATCCACCCATGGAGACAGAGCTATATTCAATTTGCCACTCCGTTTGCTCTTTTTCATTTTTCATTTTTTTTTCATAGTCATTGTGTGCAGAAAATGTATATTGCTACTTCTGCACAAGGGAGGACACATAAATTAAACATAACAAAGTGATGAGATCGTCTTTAAAACTATTGTTAATCTATTTCGGCACTGGAACTACGAATCGCTCTTCCAGTGTTCCTTAGTTCACAGTGTCAGTAATAGTTCCAGTGTTGTTTACACGTTGACACATAATTCTGAATAGAAAAAAAGGTTTGGAAAAATGCTTACCTTGCTTTAATGTTCAATTATTTTTTTTTTTGCGTTTGTAATAATTTTGTGTTATGACCACTAGAGGGCAGTACGGGCACGTTATTATATCACAGTACGTACAGTACTTTAAAATTGTAGATCTTATTTCGATGCCTGTATGTCAGCGTATGCCTGCAATATAATCAAAATATAAAAGACATGCGATGATTATGAATGTTTCTATACATGAAGAAAAAAATATAAAGCATCTAAAAAGAAAGTTTTAAGCTCCACTTGAATAGATTTTACATCACAGATGTAATTTAATAAATGGTATATTATTTCCTTCTACAACCCTTCTTTGTCTCTTCCTCTAATCATCAGTGTCAATGATATAAGAAATATTTGTTAAATTTTATTATTATTATATATATATATATATATATATATATATATATATATAGATATATATATATATATATATATATATATATATATATATATATATATATATCTATATTCACTAGGCCAGTGCCATGTTTGAAAGTTAGACTCCCCCCCCATGGGATGATTCTATTCTACCTTTATATGTGCACCTGTGGAAACAAAAATTGGGATGAAGACCGCAGGCTAAAGCAATGACTGCTAACATCTGCATGAATTGTACCTGAATTCAAAAGAGCAGAGAATAATTGCACCTTAATTACAGGCATGTGTGAGCAATTATGAATTTCAAATTAGGGCAAATTTTAATCTGAATAATTTTGGGGAGATTTTTATTTTTTTATTTTTTATTACCAAGTCACATTCTTCAAGTCATGCATCAAGTAGTGAATATTTATTTATGGCGTCTTAAAAAAAGCAACAGCGAATTATAATTGAAATAAAACGGCTCTGCAACTACCACACCAATTTCTATCATACTATAAATATTATATACTATTTTATATATAATATAAAATATCCAAAAATATTAAGCAGTAGAAAATAATACTTTGTGATGGGATGATTTTATATATTACATAAATTGTGTAGAACATTATTCTCCCTCAAACGTGCCTAACCGCCTAACAAAAAGGTAAATTTATTTATTGAAAAATCTTTAAAAACTCGAGTTACAAATCTAAAGAGTACAGCATAAATACAACATGCAACCCTCTTACACACACACACACACACACACAAACACAAAACTGTTCACAATAATAGCACCACCAATTGTGCTAATGCTGATTTTGTGATGTTGATTGTCCTATTTTCAGCTTTTAGCGATGACACTTATGGTCTTCACCCCCCCCAACCCACACACACACACACACACACACACACACACCCCAACAGCAACACACACATTTGATAGCCTTTTATCAAAAGGCAATCATGTTTGTCAGGAAAGAAAAGAAACAATTTTCTCTCTACAGATATGGTAGACAGATAGCAGTGGATGGCGACGACTCAAGCAGAAAATATTTGCAGTAATAAAGCTATGTTCCACTGTGAAATCCTTACCCCTTACCTGATACTCCCTTTCACACTTACCCTTTATTGCACTGCCCTTCAAGTGATCTCTCACCAGCAATTCAGGCCACAAATGCAATTCTTACTGACTTCTTTGTTACACGGGAAAAGAGCTCGTTGACTCCTTTATACTATTCATGTAAATGCTCCTGATTCTTTTTTTTAGCTAGTAATGATCATTAAAGAGTCTTGTTCTGGAGATGTGTTAGGACATTGGTTTACACTGGAGCTCACTGAGGTGTGTGCAGTTAGATGAGCACTTGTATAGGCGCGCTTACTCTGGTGTTAAACTAGATTAATGTTTGCCGCTGCTCGAAACAAATGTGAAGCTCATAGCATACCAAGCACCACTGCGATTAGTGTGCAGTCCACGTGGCTCAGTGCTCTCAAACGCACTGCCTCTCGCTCGCTTTCCACCCTCCCTCCTCCCTCACTGTCTATTTCCCGCTCCTTCTATCCTCTCTCGCTGCCTGTGTCTCCTCTGGCTGGTGTGTTTCTAAGAGATAAGACCCTTGCTCATTTCACACGAGCAGAATGGGAAAGGGAGGGTTGTGGTAGTTGTTGGGGGTTGGGGTGGAGGTACAGTAGGTGGGGAGTGGGGGGGGGTAGGGGGTAGAACTCTGATGGTAGGGAAACTGCCTTTCCCATTTCTAGAACCTATCGTCTCCATTGCTCTCTGCTTCTGACTAAGGAGAACAATTTATCCTTGTTTCAGGTAGCTGTATTTCCCCGAGCCCAAGTATCCTGATTAAGATAAACACTGTGTAAAGAACTAACCACTGATTCTTATCATATGCTCCATGTATGTTGATTTAAACAGCATAAATATACACAATGTGTGTATAATATTATGTATATAATGTATACATGTGCTGTAAAAAAATTTGACACTAGGATGTTGTTTTTCGCTTTTTTTTTTGTTTTTTTGCTTTTTTTTTTTTGTTTACTATTTTATGTGGGTCAAATGTAGGCCATTTATGTGTCTTTGTACTCTGTGGGTTTTTCCCCCTCATGTTTCTTTTGTGTCATTTTTAAATCTATTTTGTTCCCGAAAATGTTTTTGTGTGTGCTTTTTGTGTGTTAGCACTTCCCAAGGACCCCTTTTATCACAAACACAAAGAAAAGACGATTTTTCAGGCCCATGAAGCAATTTAAGTCCTCACATTTTCTCACTTCAACATAAACAGTCGACTTTATCCAAATAAATAATACAAGGTTAATTTTTTTAACAAATATAAATATGAACTAACATCACTGATTGTCCTAAAATTCACATTGAACACTTTTATAAAGAGTTTGGCTGCACAGTTGTTAAACCCTCATCAGCCATTAGAACTTGACATACAATGTTAAACCATCTTTTCAAATATGCTGAGCTTTTCTTTCAATACTTATTACGTTTAAAAATCATTTGAACATCTAAGTCTTAGCTCTAGAGACTCTTACACACTGTACAGAAAACTGCAAATTAAAGCTCCATGAAGCAGATTAGATAAAGCTACTGCAGAGGATCATGATATGTAGCAATTTGTTTTATATATATATATATATATATATATATATATATATATATATATATATATATATATATATATATATCTTAGATATATATATATATATATTATATCTATCTATATATAGTTCATCTATATCTTGTTTTATATATATATATATATATATATATATATATATATATATATATATATATCTATATATATATTCATCTTCTTTAATCCGTTTAATCGTTAATCGTTTGGGCCTCAGGTCGCGGGGAACCGCTGCCTATCTCAGTTGTCTTGGGGCATCAAGACAGGATACCCCCTGTATAGGGTGCCAACCCATCGCAGGGCACACACACACACACACACACACACACTCATATTCACACTCGCATTCATACACTAGGGACTATTTTCCAAGGTGCCAATCAACCTACCGTGCATGTTTTTGGACTGGAGAAAACCAAAGAATCCGAAGAAAAACCTTAGGCAAGGGGAGAACCTGCAAACTCCACACACACATGGCGGAGGCGGGAACCGAACACTCGACCCTAGAGGTGTGAGGCGAACACGCTAGGTTACATACAGAGGCGCATTGCATTCACAAAATAAAAATGAGCTTCATAGTATGGATTTGTAAATGCAATGTGCTTCTGTAAGGTTACAGAGGGTAATATACGCAAATATAGTGAGCAGCTAATAGGTGTAAATTGAAGTGTGAGTGTATGCACTAAAGATTCTTTAGTCATTTATCCTTTTTTGTTCTTTATTGTCCGGGTGTCGATTCTTTGGCCAACACAACTCAGAGTTAAGGAGCAGATCACTCACATAGTAATGCATCCTGCGTTAATCATGCGTTAATAACATTTCTGCCGTTAAAGTCAATTTACGTTTAACAGCCCTAATATATAAACACACACACACACACACACACACACACACACACACACATTAGTTGGGAAAGAAAACTTGGTAAATATATATATATTTTTGTTCTTGTATGCAAGCTTCAGTAAAGAGTTTTACTTGTTTATAGGACTTGTTTTTGTGATTGTTCCATTACAACAATGCCGTCCAAATTAAACAAAAAAAGAAGGAACCCTTATGAAAATGACGCTAAAACAAAGTGTTTGGATCAGATGATGAGAAACTCACTGACATTTAAATCCAAAAACTCTGACGGCTTCCTCTTCAGAAACAAATGATGCTAAGGGCACAAACATCGCTTGTTGTTGTTCAGCATTAATTGCATATTGTTTGAATTAAAAATGTTATCTTATATCTGAGCTTGCATACATTTACCAGAATTAAATCCCGGATTTTTCAATCAGTTTAGGTTTGCACGTATTTAATTGTCAGGAATCATTGCAAGAGCAATAATCATAGGCAAACATGCACTGTTTACAATGAACCTTCATGGTTTGTTTAGTAGAGTTGCAGATGCCAGAGATGTGTTTGCTCAGGATGTAAATCTCCACCCTGTTTAACTGGTCCCCAGGGTTACATTAACAGGGCGCAGGTTGCTCCAGCAGTGCCATGTCATTGCACTGGGTATGAAATTGCATTGCAGCATTTTTCCATTATGGCGTATGAATAAACACAAAGTGACTCTAATCGACCTAGCACATTTTCACTGTATGTCATCAACCCATATAAAAGTGAACACGACCAAAATGTAAATATTCTATATAATGAAATCTTGAAAATCTTGTCAAGATTGTAATGTAATGTTAGAAGAAAGACAACCTAACCTTTTTAGCCATAAAAACATGAATTCAATTAATACCAGTTTGCTTTTAAAACTTTGTATGAGTTAATATGAGTTTTGTCTGAATCCTTTTTATTATTTAATGAAAAATCAGGAACAATCATGGAATGAAGCAACGGATAAGTGGAAGTTATATTTACATAGATTTTAAAATGTTCAAAATGATTGATAATATTTTAATCATTTAAAAACTGAATAACTTGATTTGGAACATTTTCAATAAGTGAATATTATTAGATTTTGTTTTTATAGTTTTCATCAAACTTTTTCCCCATATGAATTTTGAAATGACAAAATAAATTGTATATATCTACATAGCTTGGACAAATGTGGGTTCTCTTAGTTTTTGTTTATGATGCCTACATTTTTTCTTTCTTATTGTGTTTCCATATTTATTTCCAGGCTCTTATTTTTTTCTCCTTTCCATTTTTCAGATGGTGACTCAAAAATCAATTAGCTTATTTGTGAATCCGCAGCTCCCCAGATCTACTCTTATCTGTTAGTGCTTAATAGATTCACATCCTGCTATTAGTCATGTTGGGACAGTTTGCATGGATGTTTGTGCTTCATATGACATAAATGTTTTTCATGCTCGACTATCAAATGGGAGAATCAGCCAGTGTTGCCGATGAGCGTAACTTCTCCATTCTCTGAGGACACGTTAATAAAACAAGCTGCAGATAACGGTAATTACCACTCAGCGGCTCTTGCTCTCCACTGGGGGTGCACTGAGAGATTGGCTATGTGTAGTTAGTCCTCCATGTCGGTGGGATTAATTTTGCGTTTAATTAGAGTACACCCTCAGTGATACTGCTTTCATTCTCTCCATCCAGCCCTGCCATGCACTGCCTACAGCACCTTTGTCAAAACCTCCCCTCACCTCACTTGCCTGCTGTATCGCCACGATATTAGCATAAGTAATTACACATTTCTGTGTGTCTGCATGGGTTTCTAATTTTAAATAAATACACTGATCATGTTGACGCACTTTTAGGACAGAACTGCCTGTCTTGTACAATTAAGATAAAATAGGTTTGTGAGGGGGGGGGGCCGATATGGGCCCCCACTCCTCCTACTTTTACGACTTGACTTATAGTATTCTTATGTTGCAATAAGTGAGGTTAGAAACCCCTTTGCTCATGCAGTTCTATTGATTTCTCTTGAGGAAAAATAAACTGTGTAAAACATTTGGCCTTGAATAAAAATGAGACCAAAGAATAAATACTCCTACAAAGCTTGACAGTCTTGTCATAGTAGGAAGCCCCAGATGCTGATGCATTAAAATGTGTTTCATCCTGTAAATATGAATGATTACAGGGACCAGATGTACTGTTGCTGCGCATCCCCTCAGCCTTTGTATCTTCCTGTTTCATCCCTGTTGTTTATTCTGCTTGGAGTTTCTGCACCTGTGACAGGCTGTGGTTCATGATCATAAATTTTGATAGGGCAGAACAAAATGAATGTTGTATAGCCTCAAACAAAATTATGTACAGAGGAAATCACACATGACTTATTCCATAGGCTATGATCTAGTGAATTTGTAAGCGAGCAACCCATGTATTACGCAGCTCACAAAATATAGCCATCAAGCAAGTTCACAATAATAGGTCAATAACATAACCTGTTTTCAATATTGCGGATCATTCAGTTAGGAACACCCAGCACAACTATATCTCAGAAACTATTCCAAAACATCCAGGAAAAGGGAACCACATTTGTTGCGAGCCCTTGCACGGGAAACACAGAATGGTGCACACACCATTCTGTTGTACAGACTTTTTCCACTCTACAGTGACCCTTTATTTGATCATACAAGAGAAATGTTCCTGTGTCTCATAGTGTATACCTTCTACATGTTTCATTTTTAAACCAGTCTGTTGTAGAGCGGGCTTACCGGGTTTGCTTACCACATTTGGTGTCAGAAATGGGATGACTACAGAAGGCCGAGATGGTGCTTCGCTCCCAAGCCTAGGCAGAGAAGGAGAGAGAGAGAGGAGGATTTGTGGCCTCCTGTTCAACCCAAGGGTACGACATATGGGAATGGAGCGAGGCTGCCCACTAAAACGTCCGAAAAAGGGATGGAGGAGGTGTTCCAACAGTTCATCATGCTCAGGAGCACGGGCAAGTTATCCATCCAACTTCTTCCTTTCTGGGTCTTGAAAGCCTGCTAAGTGAGCTGCAAACACCAGCACCCTCTGAGGCTTAGCCTGCCACCAAAGATCTAGCGCGATCCAACTGGAAGCATGTGGATGGAGCTTCCCACACCAGCTAAGATGTGGGAACAATGTGTTAAAAGCTGCAATAATAACTCTATGGAGAAACATTAGTCTGTAAGCTAATAAAATTAACTCATGATAGCCACATTTTATTAAATCTTTGGTCTTTCAAAATCTGCAGAGTTGTAAATGAGGTTGAATATTAATGTTTGCTGAACAGGCAACATATTCTATTGCAGGCCTCTAGTCCCCCGTCTCTACACATAACACACAGATAATCTAATATTGCACTTCTAGATAAGTTAAAATCATACCAAGTCTCATAATTTCTTCAGTACTTAATCTTACCTGGAAATTACATTGATGCTTATAATATAATTTCTACATGAATGAATTTTTCCTTATTTTTATTATTATTAATTTTCTTTATTCCATTGTTTTTTATAGTATTTTTTAGCTTCGTAGCATTAGAATTATAGCCATCCGCAATTACCATTAAAAACAATAGAAATGCTGATTTACACAAACTTAGGGGGCACGGTGGCTTAGTGGTTAGAGTACAAATTTGATTCCCGTCTCGGCCATGTGTGAGTTTGCATGTTCTCCCCGTGCCTCAGGGTTTTTTTCTCCGGGTTCTCCGGTTTCCCCCCGGTCCAAAAACATGCACGCTAGGTTGATTGGTACCTTGGAAAATTGTCCCTTGTGTATGAATGTGTGTGTGTGTTTGTGCGTGTATGTGTGCCCTATGATGGGTTGGCATTCCATCCAGTGTGTATCCTGTCTTAATGCCCATAGACGCCTGATATAGGCACAGGCTCCCCGTGACCCGAGGGAAGATCGGATAAAGCAGTAGAAGATGAATGAACGAATTGACACAAACTTTGCATACTCAAATTGTATATTTTCTGTCTCTTTTTTTTCTTCAGAAAAGAACAACCCAGTGTGAGGGAATTTGTTCAAAGGCGAAATCCCCCATGCACTCCTCAACCGGCAGCCACTATAAGCTTTAACATATCAAAATAAAAGATAGTTAAACTCAATGTGTCAATATACTTACACACATTTTCTGAATACAGCTTAAAGCTTCAAAAATATCTACTCTCCTTTGATAGTTTAATATTAATGCCTACCTAAAATATGATTGGCATCGGCATGATGTTGAAAGAACATTTTAAAGGTTTTAAAAGAAAGGCTTCAAAGGTTTAATAGTGCAAGTAAATGATGAAGAGTTTTTTTTTTAAGCCAGTCTAATGGAGATGTTGTTCAACATACACTAAGAGGATAGGCTCATATGCTCATGGCTTCCTTTGCAGCTGCATAGTTTGCATGAATTAGGCTGTCAAGGCCTGGAGGAGGTGAGACGATTCTGTTCATCATTTTGAGATTATTTGAGCTCTCTCTAAAAGCCACTGGCAGGCCTGTTTGAAAGAGATGCTTATTAAACTTGCACCAGAGGGAGGAGCAGGAATGCAGGAGAAGACTCTTTTTTGAATGGCTCTTCTGACAACATAATTTGCATTCTGTAATTAACTGTCTCTCTTGTTCATTTCCCCCAATCACGACCCCCCCTTCCAACCTAAATCCCCTTACTTTTCTGCAGGGGTTAGTGACTAACAATTCCCAGTCTTTGAATTAGGTCTTTGTTGCCCCGGTAACAACTCTTTATCACAGCCCAGCACACTGAGGTATGAAAAAAAGCCAGTGTCTAAAGGGAAAGGATATTGTGTGCAGGTTTACATGTGTGTGTGTGTGTGTGTGTGTGTGTGTTATTATGCATATACATGTGTATTCAACAATTTGTTACTTCTTTTTGAAGGATAGCACACTCTTTCTGTGAAAAAATGGTTAAAATTAATAAGTAAAGTAATTATTCACACCCCTTTTTTGCAGAGAAAAAAAAGTCAATGATAGTTGCTATGTAGGGAAGTGCTGTTTTCTGTTAAAACAATGCAAGTGTGGCAGTCTGGGACAAACTCTCAGATGTCCATATGACTCACTTCTGGGGTTCGATCAAAAGTTGGCATTCCTACTGTGAGAAAACATAATGGTTATGGAAATGGTTATGAAGATCATTTCTAACATTACCTTTCTGCCTTTCCACCTGCAAAACTTATACCGGGTAAGAAATGAGTTTGCAAAGGAAAAATGTTGCTTGATAAATGTGGGATAAAGCCAATGCAGGATCATTTCTAAAAGCCATAATAAAATAAGCATTCAAATAATTTAAAATATGTCAACGGTAGATTCACAATATCATTGTGTACCTTTAACAACACAGATAAAAAGATCAGTAATTAGATAAGTTCTGTATTTTTGATATTAAGTTCCTTGGAAAGCAAGTTTTTTTTATACTTCTACACAAGTAGAAATGAAGTAGCATGGGTATTACACTTTTTCCACCCAATGACTTAAACAGTGTTCACATTTTCATCAAAACAAAGAAGAAAGCTTAGGCACGCTACAAAGAACAGAGAAAAAGCTTCAAAATAAAAGACAGGAGGAACAAAATATTTCAGAAACAGACCTGACTAAATCAATCAATGATTATTTCCCCACCAGTGCTCTTATTAACAGAGATTAGTGCAGTGAATATGTTTATATGGTACAAGTTCCTTTTACCTCAGGTTAGAAACAGTGTGTGGGTGATTCTAACAATCATGTGAGAATTTGGTGCAAAAAAAATAAATGTGGAGTCTTTCTGTGGAATTGAATGGTAAGAACTACATTTCTCTCTTTCCATTTTTCTATTTTAGGGCTAGTCTGAACCAAATTCCTTCTTTTCTTTATTTCTCTCTCTCTCTCTCTCTCTCTCTCTCTCTCACAAACACACACACACACACACACACACACACACACACACACACACACACACACACACACACACACACACACACACACACACACACACACACACACACACACACAGCCTTAAAAGATAAATCTGCATTTATCTTTCTTGAATACATTTCCTACTTGCCAAAACATCATCATTTAAAAATTAAAGCCATGTATTATATCGATTATATCTCTGGATCACAACCCCACTACACTCAGTCAAGGACAGAGTCATGTTCTGCTGTTCTGTAACCCAGAAGATATAACAATCTTTTTCCGAGGCCAGATTAAGTCAGTGAGAGGAACATGACCACCTCTAAACATGTCCCAGAGAAAGCCATTAGGAAAAGAGGCAGCTTACAGCTACCCATGCTCAAATGCACTGTATTGGAGATTCAGTAACGTTACAAAGCTTCATTGTGTATTTTCAGTCTTGCCACTATAAAGCCATCCCAGTGGCTCATTACTGGACCTATTCAGAAAACTGTAAGTCTCCAGTTTTTATTAGAAAAGGAAAATTTGGTGTAATTGTTTCTCAAAAGTAACACGAGTAAAGCACTCCTTCCATAATGTGTTCATAAAAGTGTTTATTGAATAACATAAGAATAACGTCAATATTTCCTGCAGATGTTAGTGCTGTATTTAAAGGATGTTGCCGCATTCATTTAAAAAAGACTCCCTAACTGTTCTAGAAACGAAATCTTGCTAGCTAGGTTCATTCTCCGCTGCCACAATCAATAGATTTTAAAGCATGCGTCAGACAGAGAAAACTGGTGACTATTGTCCTCTTTAATCTCCCCCCTTCATTGTGAATAGAACTGGAGCCATCACAAGCCTGTGCAAAGTAATAGGTATTGAACCGACAGCCCAAATGCTCCAAACGAAAGGTAATCAAAGCAGTAGGTAATTACAGTGTCTTTTCAAGTCCCCAAAACCGAAGGCCTTTATTCTTAGCTGGCAAACTTACTAGCAGCCAATATGGAGGTGGGGTGTTTAATGGGAAGATCTTTTTTTTATGCTGCTATGAAGTCAAATCTCTTTCAGTTTGCCTTTACTACAGTATGGCTTAATGAAGAAAAGTATTTAGAAAAAAATTTAAAGACATATATGGAGTAAAGTTATCCAACAAAGCATACAGATGAAAAAACAACCAAAACAATATGATTTCAATAAGGGAAAATGATAGCAATCACATGTTGATTACAGATGTCAAAGGATTTAGATTTTTTTTTTTTGCTTTAAATTGTCACAGGATTTTCATTACTTTTGCGAACACTTTGCACATCTGAAATGTTCTTTTCTTTTTGTGAGCTACATCTGCTGTAGTTGTCCATTTTGCATGCTTAAAAGGTGGGAATTCATTTTTAACATATAAACAGATGTCTCAGCTCAGTTTGGCCTTTTCAAATTAACCTGTGATGATCGTACCCATAGACCTGCAGACTACAAATTAAAAACTGTCATTGAATTACAACATTGTGCTTTGAGAAATGAACATTATTTATTTTAATAGCTCCGCTACAGCAGCTCTCTAATCACCAAATTGACATTCTGCTCGTGGCTAGACTAGTGTCTGACTGTCATCCGTAATGTGAATGTCGCCAGTTGTAGCATAGCACAGAGCCAGACGTCTCTCTCTCTCTCTCTCCCTTTCCCTCGCGATTCACACCTGCCTTTACTGTAGAGATTGGCGTTCTGTGTATATGTTAAAAAAAACTTTGTGTCTCTCTCACATATAGTACAGCCATTTATGATTATTTACAGCAGTTGAAGTACAATAATCTCTTCTCTGTATAATGCAGAATTTACAGTAGTTTTAATGTCAAGTAGTGCCATTTGAACAGACAACCTTCATATGACTCAAAATCTTAATCACTGCTGCATTAAAATGACTGATATTTGTTAATGTAATCTTCAGTTTGATCTATTCAGTGCTATCAAGATGGCTCTGTCCTTAAGGCCTGGTGTATCAGAAAATTTTCTGTTCAAATCCGACCCCTGCCAATTTGTCATGGTTGGGCAAGACCCTTAACTTTCAACTCACTTGTATTCTACATCAGCGAGTTTTCAGCATTTTTACACTAACAACAAACATCGCAGACAACAAAAGCCAGCCAGGTACAGCATTCACAAATATTCTTGTATATATTTTAAAAATAGCATTATGACATGGGTTTTGTAAACCTTGGTGTAATGAAATGGCCTTGGATTAGTGAAATAACTGGAAACTACATCTAGGGTCCCTGATCAGATGACCTACATTCCAAATACCTTTAAGATCTTAATATATTTATAATATATATCTTAAAATATATAAGCCAGTAATGAAAAAGTATGTCTAATCTAAAACAATTTAAACATACGAGGTAACTGATTTTATTTATAGGGAGTTTATACTATAGACAAAGGCTATATGGTCCAATTTAAATCTCCTCCTTCCTGATCCAGTGGGCTTTGTTTCACTCTGGTGGGTCCAGAGCAGGCTCTGGACATAAAACAGAAAGTACATACTCTCTTGAGAAAGGGGGCCACTGGGGTGGGCCCTCCGTCAGAAAAAGAGTACAGCTGGTACTTTTACGTTTCTGCTATTGTGGTCTATCATGCCTCGCTTGCTGGGCATTGCCGGATAGGAACCCATTCATGACAGGTTTTCGCCACAATGCCCACAAGCTGAGACCTGCATAGGACTTGACTGTTATTTTGGGGTCCTTGTCTGAGCCCCTTAAAGCCCCTGGAGAACATCTAGCCAGAGGTCCGCCTGAACAATCAAAAATGTATTCCTGTTGGCTATTTCCTCCCTTAAAAGAGTCAGGGACCTTCAGGCCATCTATATGGCAGACCTTCTCTTGTTGTTTCCATAGGACGCAGCACTGGAGAAGCAGTAGCAACTATTTGCTATTCATGTTTCGCTGCGCGGACTTCCGGGTTGGCGGCCATCTTGCTTCTTTTCCCGAGCGGCCGGGTATTTATGGACATCAGCGACAATGACTCCTGGCCAGATTATCTCACCAGTATTAACGACCTTGAGATTAACTCTTGCCACCCTCTCTAATCAGTTTTCCTGTTCCCTGTATCGGATTCCTGCCCTGCATCTTGGACTACCCAGTTTTAACTCTTGTTTGTTTTTTGTTTCTGATTTTTGTCTTTGCCTTTTCTGTTTGCCTGCTGCCTTGGACTGTTTTGGTTTATGTTTTTGGTCCTTCCTGCTTGCCCTGTTTTCCTGTGCTCAGACTCTGGATTGCTATTTGATTTATGGTTTTACCTTTGCCCTTTTGCTTGGCCTGCCAGCTCTTTACTAAAGACACAGAAGTTATTTTTGAACCAGTGTTTGTGTCTTGTCTTTTGGGTCCTCCAATCCTACCACCTCCCATTGCTGACACAAGTTTGCCAATGTTGTTGCCCTACTCCCCCAACTACAGTTGTGGGCAGCAAGAGCACATCATCATACGGGGAAGAAATGGAGCAGCTCATAAAACAGTGTTGAGACAGCAGTTTACCTTTTAATATCAATATATGTTTGTTAACTTCCACAGGAGCTGGAGTAGACCTCTTACCACTGCACATCAAAGAGACAGGAAAGAGAATCAAATGCTGCAATTTTCCTTGTGTGTATATGACCGTAAAACACTTCATAAATTCTGCAGTGAAATGAGTGGAAACATCGGCTCTTGCATTATACATTAACTCCAGTTGCCCTAAATTCCAAATAAAGTTATTTCTGAGACTTGTGAACTGAAAGAGAAAACAGAAGTACAGAACACATAAATGGGACTTCACAAATGTGTTGGACAATAACAAGGAAATCATTCTGAGGGTTTACACATTTGTACAAGAACATAAGAATCGTTTAGCACACCATCTGCACCAAACAGCTGCCTGGAAAAGTGGTGTGAGGACAACAGTGTAGAGCTTATTAATAAGCTGAATATATTTTGGGAAGCACCTCCTCTTTTGTATCTTCAAGATGGCTTGCGATCAAGCACAACTGATTCTGTGAGTTCATTCGATAACGTTTAGAAGGCAATGCATTTTATGAGCATCTAAAATAGAGGGTCAGCATTTGACTTTTCTGCATCTCTCATCTTACAGCCTGCATCTATTTCAGTAGTAAATTATCAGTGTCCAATGTAATGTTTTTTTTTTTTTTTACATGCATCTGTACCACAGCCTAGCGAAACAATAAAAGCGAAAGTTAAAATTAAAGCCATTTTATATGCTCAATAAGCCATTTTTAAATGAAATCTATATAAAAAAAAAACACTGCCACAAAACAAAAGATATTCTCACGCAGAAGAAATTAGGCAAATTCTGTTGGCGTGACAGATGGCAAAAAAACAAAACAAAACACAAATTATTGGGTGTGCAAGTCAACAAAAATTAAATGCTGTTATTGAGGGCCCTCAATTTTAGTGCAGATAAAAATGTGCTGAATTCTATAATCTCATCAAGAGTGTACATTTGGAAGGATTGCAGTATGCCACAAGACAAACACAAACTGCTGTGGCAAACACAATATTTGAAAATATATGAAATGCATGAACAATACAAATGCTTCACAGAGACTTCCACTGGTGTTGTATTGTAGCCTGCAGATATTACTATATAATATAAAATACATTCAGAAACCATTGAACCCTTCTCGAGCAGTCGGCCACCCAAAATTCCAAAGCTTTCACCAACTTCTTGGCCAATGAAAATAAACATAATTTAACAATAATCTGGGGAGAAGCAATGTATCAGTGGTTGTTTTTCTCCAGAGTTGAGAGTTTTAAGACTCCCTTGGTGGAGTTTTTGTCTATAGAAAGCCCCAAACTATGGCCGCAATCCATAGTTGCCCTGTAGTGACTTTTTATTTGGCTTTCTGTTGCAAGAGAAGAGAAAAAAATATATGGGCACCTGGTGTCCAGCATCTATGAGAAGATGGCTGATTTTGACTACAAATGGAAAAAGCTAGTATCTAAATTAAAGAAGAGTGCAGCCTCCTTTTAAATATAAACCCTGACTCTTGATGAAGTATGCATGGAGGACCATGTGGTGCATACTGTGATTGACTGGCCATACATATTTTACATGTGTTTCCACAGTACATCATCCTGACCCTTCAGTTTCACTTGTAGTCAGAGTCCAGACCTCTGAAATAATAAAAAAAAAAGCTCACCCAAAATTCTAGCTGAAATATAACTGCACCGTCTCACCATTAAGACGGTAGTCAAAGGAAAGCCCAAACGACAATCTCATGTTCAAATGATGTAACTTGTGTAAAAATACATTAAATAAATGTAATAACATACGTATAATAAATGTGATTTAGTGCCATATTCATGTGGCATTGAAAGAAAAAAAATGTGGGATCTAGTGTAGGTTTGCCAATGTACAATGAACTTGTCATTAACGTCTTTATATGCTGAAAGCATAATAGTAGTCACCCAGTATGATCATTTGACCCATTTAGTTGTGATCTTTCCTGGTTTGGAAATGATCCCATGCGTATTCTGCGGTGGCTTGCTTTTATTCTATATGGGTTTACAATGACATTTTTTCCTTTCTGCTCCTTCAGTCTGAATACTACCACTCAACTTTTTGTTGTCTTGTGTAATCCTGTATTATCGTGTGACCTTTAAGTTGCAATGCTTGAAGCAATGCTTATATATGAGGAAAGTGTTTTTACAATTGGAAGCACTTTTCCTCCATAGAATATTGCAATGGACATGAGAATACGGTTTGTCAGCCTAGATTTCACTGACCAGCTGGATAGATTGAACTCGATTTGTACCTTGCAGTTTCTGCAGAGCTTGGCGCAGTTCTCCCCCCTCTTGTACGCTTTTGTCCATTTCTTCACTAAACCTGCTACTGCCCAGTTTTTCAACATCCTTTCTTATCCTAGATTCCTGGACGGAAGAAAATATGCTAGATATCTGTTCAGAAATGGGTCATAATGAGATCAAAACCCCCTGGAACAACACCAAGCATTGTTTGTTTTAGATCGGTATAGATATGGTTGAAATACAGATGAAAGATCTCAGCAGGGAATATATTGGAACTCTTTTTCAATGTCAGGTTCTATTGCTATAATCCAGGTCATCCTGTACCATGTTCACAGCCTATTCTATTTATCATTGTCCAAATGCCACAAGTTGTGCATCAGTTCTAAGCTTTAAGTCCCAACACTTCACTTCTTTAAATACTTACTTAAGTGATTTTGTCATTCTAACTCATATACTATATATATATATATATATATATATATATATATGTATATATATATATATATATATATATATATATATATATATATATATATATATATATATATATATATATATATATATATATATATATATATAATATAAAAATAAAAGAATAAGTGAACAGAAATGGAAGATTATTTTATCTGCTGATGCGAGTCTTAAGGTAAGACTCTTGAGCACCTCACAGATATTTAAGCTTGATATTAAGTTAAATAATTAAACAATTTAAAGGGAAAAAAAGAGGCAATTTTTAATTTGATAGCCGCGACACGACTAAAAAATTTAGGACGGGGAAAAATGAGTGTGGAAAAAAATGTGCTCTTGAAAAGTAACAGGTAGAGGAACATTTGGGAACTAATTGGATTAATTAGCAACAGGTCATTAGCATGACATGATATGGAGAAAGAGTATTTTAGAGAGGGATAGTCTCTCAGAAGTATAGCTGGGCAGAGGAGCAGAAAAAATGTTCCTTGACATAAAAATTCTGCAGACTGTGAATATCCTTTCAATTACAGGGTATAATTGTATTAAACAATTCTGACAATCTTTAGAAATCCTTTGTGCAAGGGACAAATTTTGTGTGAAAATCGATATCGGATGCCCGTGATCTTAAACCTTGCATGATTCGGTAATGGAAATCATTGAATGGCCCTAGAAATGACTGTCTCTGACTACAGTTCACAATGTCATCAACAGATGAAGGTTAAATCTCTATCATGCAAAGAAAAGACATGTGAACATGATTCAAAGATACTGCAAACTTCTCTTCGCCAAATCTCATACGAAATGGAAATGAAGCAATGCGTAAAACTGATTTGGGGCAAGATGAAAAATATTTCAAATGCTTTCGAGAAACATGGACGCCACATCCTAAAGATTAAAGAGGAGAGAGACCATATGGCTTGTTATTAGCATTAAGGATGCATTAGTACTTATAGAATGTGCAGCTTTTTCTTGCAGAAAGACATCATCAGTGCTGCAAAATATATACAGGTTAAAGCGCAACATATGCTACCACACAAACATTTGCTGCATCATGAAACAACAGAAACAACTTTAGTAGAAATGACTTGGTGGACATTTCTCACATAAATCTCCAGTGTTTGGTCTACTGTTCAGTTTCCTGAAATATATGTAAAGTTGTTAAAAGCAGAAAAGATGCTACACATTTGGCTAACATATCTCCATCCCACCTTTTCTGAGATCTTTTGAGACCTGAATTTCAAAATAATTTTTTTCCCTTCAAATGGTCAACATTACAAAATCCTCAACATTTGATATGTTTTTTGTATCTTTATTCAATACAATGTTCCCAACCTTTTATAAATTAGGGGTCTAGGTTCTAAATAATGCATGCATATAGTATATGAAAACAAACAAAGACAATAATATAAGTAGAATAAATAGCAATTAGAATTCAGCAGATCAGTAGGAGTTGACTATGCGTGACAATATTCTAATTTTGTAGTCCTATAGAGCTGAACACATTAGCCGGATGTGATTTCCTGATATTCCCAGAAAATACGAGAAAATATGCTTGACTTGTTAGACAAAGAAAGGAGTCATCCAGGATAAGGTTTGCTTTGGACATGAATTTAATTCCAAAGAGCTGTCCAGGCTTTACATGTTTCAACGGAATGCAATAGAAAAACAATTTGAGCTCCATAATTTTCCTTTACTTGCATCATCTCCAAAGCTATCCCCTGAGTAGTTTGTTAATATAAACTGAAACTAATAAAACAGTCAACAGAAAAAAAAACCCAAAACTGTCACCCAATTTATGTATTTCTTTAAAAAAAAAAAAACACAGTTTCCAGCAGAGCACACAACCGCAGGTCTCTGGATTAGAAGCAAGTGAAGAAGCGCCAAGTCTTATGTTGAAACGAACTCAAAAGATGGAGTTCCGACAAAGATCCACAATTATACACAGTGGGATCCAAAAGTTTGCATCTACCGTGCATTCGTTTCTAATTCGATACAACACATTTCATTAGAAATTGTGTTACTGACAACGACTTACGTATAAAGATGAACCCGTTTTCAGATTTTCGGAGTTTCATACTACTTGTCGTGTACTGTTATTTTTTTTGCCTTATTGGCACTGTGCACTGGAACGCAATCCACAAGTTCATGTCAAATCTTATTATTCATTTTAGATTAAATCCATAGCAGTGCTGTCTGAACACATGCTCGGAGGAATAGATTAAGCATGAGGAAATATGACCTTTTGTGCAGAGCAGTTAACATGATCAATATCACAAATGTGCACGCATTTGAATTGATATTATAATGAATATTAAATATTCAAAACATTATCGTACAAGAAACACTTAATACATTTTATAGAATTATAGAAATATTTAAAGTGATAAGGCCATTGAACATATTATATAGTAGGTTTACTAGTCTTTGTGTGTCTGTCCTGCACTATCCTGTCCAGTGTATTTTGCATTAGGTCGCTTACGATGCAGCCAGAACAACTTATTTTAGTCCTCACCTCTGTGTTCTGTAATGTAGCTCCATGTTGTGTGATGCTCCTATGTTGTTTTATATAAATCAGGATTCTGGATGAATGGTGCCTCATTTCACTGTGTATTGCGTCAGCTATATATGGCTGGTATGACAGTTAAAGCTTCTTGACTTGACTTCATATCAGCATTGTTACTCTGTGTATATCATTTCTGGTCTTGCATTGAGTACATGTAGGAATCTTTTCAGATGGAGAATACGGATGATCTTTTCAGTTATGCCGACAAATGAATTGACCCACCCCATATACTTTGACAATGATTTTTGGAATCACCCTATTAAAGCAACCATTGAGTTTATGTCTTTGCATCCTGCTCTCACTAACTGCCCATTTCACTAACAGTCTGTGGTTTAATTGGTCCGTTTTACAGTCTAATCATCTTATTAAGTGACAGTGCTTCACCAAATTCAGCCCCTGCTGGGAAACCTCCTTTGCATTAGAGATGCATTGTACCCGATCCAACATTTCCCTTTCTTTACTCACACACGAGACAATGAGATAAGCGGTAATCATTCTCCATATGCCAAGTAAGATCTCTTGATCGCACTGTTATCCTCATGCTTCACCTCCAACCCAACTGGGACAGAGCGGGGAATAAGAGGCTCTCATGCTTTCAAGCTTGGCCGAGGATCAGTGGAGACATGAAGTGGCAAATTCACAAGATGAAGAGAAGGAGGGAGGAAGAGAAGTGATGAGGGCAGTAAGGAGAGCACACAAAGAGCCTTTTTTTAAATGGCTGCTTGAAGAACTTTCACTGGGTGCACTGACTTTGACAAAGGCGGCAGGTTACCGGTTACAAGCTTAATCAACTCTGAGGAGGACAAGGGCACGGAGTTGTCATGTTTTTCACTGCGTGTACCCTCATGGGCATACAGACAATGTTTACCTTCTCTGGACAGATTGTCTGCAGAGCTGCCGAGGAAGTGCCTGAACCAAAAAATAATTAGATGGTTAGTGAATGCAAAATTGAGCCTGTGCCATATTGCTTTGGCAAAGAAGCGATTTTCACTTTGTACCAATGACCCTAATTTATTTTAAGTGAGAGACACTTGGACAGAGAAAACAACATGGGTACCTTAGAGGCCACGGCTCATGGATCATTGTTGAGCTTCTAACACAAAAAACATAATAGCATTGGGCAAACATTTGAGCTGTTAATCTTTCTTAGATATCAATCAAACCTTCTAGCATGTGTGAAGTCATTTCTGTATATGTAGACCTGCAATGAATTATAGTTGTTGTAATCTAGACCAGAGGTTCTCAAACACCTGTCCGTGAGCCATGAATGAATTGCTACCAGGCTGCAAGGACATTTGTTGGGGAAAAAAAACATATTTGTTTCCCTTGCAAAAAGATGAAGTAATTAAAGGGCCAGCAAGGTCTTTTCTGTTGGCCTAATCTCATCAGAATCAGAGACTTGTGTTTATGATAAATGTTTGTCCATGAATACGTATTAAATTATTCCCGATAGTCTTATTCTCTCTTCAATTGATTGGGTTGTCAGAGACATGCTAGTCAGCTTGTAGCATAAGATCAAATATATATTTGTGCATAATTTGCTGTTTTTTCTTCCACAATAGATGACGGAGCAGAAGAAATTGATTTGGTCGCTAATACACTTTTCAAGAAAAGCTGAACATTGTGAGTCAGCTAAAGCAGCTGTTTGGCCTTTTCGGGAACCATTTATACTTTTGCATGTATCTTTCTATGCAAAAATAGCATACTGTTTGCCTTAATATCAATTTAGCAGGAAAATCCTTTGCATAGGCAACAATGCACAAAAGACTTGTTGAATTGTGCTCACTTGCTCGATTGGGTTTCTTGCTTTCCTTCTCAGTGGATGAGATACCTGTCAGTAATACAACGCACTGTTACACTGTATTTCTGTATAAGACTGACTGTTTCTATAGCTTTGGCATCATAATGATTGTATTAAGAGGTGCAGTGATTCCGCTACAGTAAAGCAGGACACCATAGAAGTCCTAGGTGTAAAATGCATGGCCCCACCACGGATATATATCAGTCATAAGTGATGCATAATATACAACAGTCTGATCAATATAATGTAGGTATCTGGTGACCTTTGTGGTAACATCGTTGTAAGGTCTTTTTAAGAGTTTATTTTGGCTTTTTCTCTTTTTTTTTTATTTGCAACTGTGCTCTACAAGAATATATCATGCTAAAGTCTATACATGATTTGTTTTCTATGCTGTAGGCTAAGTTCTAAATCAGTGTTGTCTAAAAAAAAAAAACAAAAAAAAAAAAAACCAACTTATATCCTGTTTCTAGTTAGTTCAATTCAATTCATTTCTATTTGTATATTTCCAGTTATGAGGAAATCTACACCACTTCTACATAATTATGTGCTAATCAGTTTTCCAAAAGCTTTTGCTTATAAAATATAACTTGGTTCATAGGATGTCTGGCATTATCCTGTAACACATGTATAAATAATACATTTTTAACACAATCAATACAATTTATTTTATTCAATATTCTTTATTTATTTGTTTGCTGTTTTCTGATTGTCACACAGTTTCCAAACCTTTCTCAGAAACAATGATTGCATAAGCTCTGTCAAACTCTCCTCACTGACTATAGTCAGGACAGTAATAGACTGTCTACAGCCAAAAAACAAATGTAGCATAGCATGGAAGGAAAATAAAGCAAGGGGAGAATATTACCAAGTGATTGCAATATATTTTGATGTACTGCAAACAAAGCGAAAGGGCTTGTAGTAAAATCAAATGAAAAGAGGGGGAATCCACTTAAGATGTCGTCCCTGCTCAATCACAAGAGGTTTTACTTGGCGCTATAGCCTCTGGCTTTCTCATTTGGGAGCAATATATCAGGATTTCTGTAAAACAATGAAAATAAAGTTAATGTGATTTATATTAGACTCCTGACAGAAAAACATACTGCATGTCGAACTGATCTCAAGCTACATATCTCCAGATATGATTTTTAATGTTCATTAAACCTAAACCTACTATGAATGTGTGGAAATGCATTGATGTCTGCAAGGCTAACGTATTATTATAAGATACATGTGAAATAAAAGTATGCATTTTCTCTGCAGTCTGAATCAAACATTGCAGATAGGAATTGTTATTTGTGACATGGGTTATTCATGCTTTTTTTTTGTACAGACATTATCTACAGGTACAGTTTGTCATGCCTCTAGATCCTTGTAATCCTGGATTCATGTTATATCATATTGCAGTGTAGAGTACAATCATATATAGGGCTCTATCCCTTTAAGTGCTATTCCGAGTGATCATCTGGTGGGTTTCAGGCCAGATAAATATTAGAATTCATTATGTTTATGTTTTAAGAGACCTTCTATTACAGCATATTAAAAATATTTAAACACCCACATGTAATATGCTTAGGAAAATGTTCTTTAAAAACAATAAAGCCACAAATTGATGATTCATCAGTGCTCATGCACAGTAGTTATAAAAATCTTAATTGATGCCAACTTTCATAAAGTGCAAGGTGTGTATTTATTCCTGCCAAGCGTAAATTAGATGATTAGTCAGTCCATAGATGGGATCAGAATGTATTCATTTATTTATATATGAATGTATTTTCATTTAGACCTCTCGATATTTGATAGACTGCATGGTTCGGGATATTTAATCTCCTGCATGTTCCATAATGTTCTCTGGACTGGGACAAGTATTTTGATCTCATTCATCTCTTCATTCTTACCGCTTCAACGCTTCCTACCTTCACACCTAGCACCAGGGGGCACCAGTGTTCTTCAATACACGTGGCCAGGGCATCAGGAACAGCCACATTGGTATCAAAACCATGTAAGTAGTGTGCGATCTGTTTTCCACTGCCTTAGGAGGGCTCTAGACTTTGGTGTTTGACACTCGCTCTGAGTTATTTCCTTACTCAATATTTGCTTTGAACACATACCGACATCTAAACATATACTCATTCAACAATCATGGGTTGGGTATTTTGGGTCCCCCCCCCCTCCCATATAACCCACCATTTATTTATTTAAAATCTAAAGGTCACAATCAGTGCAGAAATGTTCAAAGCTGACTGCTAGTTTACATTTTATATTACAGTAGATTTCTTTAGCTTGGCTACTGGGATGTAAAATGGACTTTATATCTGCCAGAGCCTTCCCCTGAGGGGCGTTCTTTCCTTATCTTACTGAAATACATTAAACGGAAAACTAATACATGGAGACCTTTTAAAACACCATGGAACTTACTAAAAGAAGAGTCTGGGGATTTCATCTCAGTGGACATGCAGTTAAAGAGAAGAAAAGACATCAGATTTATATTCTCCCTCTTGCATTTGTGAGATTTATGGCAGTATATGATGCAAACAATCTTATAAAGTGTGTCTGCTGTTTGCAGCAGTAAGAGATAATGACATTCTCAATATACGCAATATCGAATTCTGCATTTTTGGTCAAATACTGACGGGCTGCATGTAATATCAAGGATATTAACTGGAGAATACAGGTAAAACAAAAATAGGCACAATAAATGTCTTTCCGTATTCAGCCAACCACAGCTTTACTATGCGAGCCAGATTTATTGCCCGCAACATAGCTTATGTGCAGTGACTTGCTTCATATGCTTCATTAACCTTGTTTTGCTGACATTGTGGCTATTAACTCATAATTTTAATGCAGCTTTAATAAATGTGTAATAAAATGATGTTATTAAATATTGAAAACCAGTAAAGTGCCAACAATACTGTTACTTATAAACTACAGTCTTACTATATAAATGAACGGCCTGCCACTAGTAAGAGCATTTCTTGGTGTCAAAAATTATGTGACTGGTTCTGCAGTTATATTTTATAGCTTAATTATACAGTACAATGTACTGAAATAAACAAAAAGCAGTACATTTTGTGAAACATCTGACTGATCAATTAGACAATATATAGAATAGAGGTAATACAATTATTAGGAACATATTAAACTAGAGTACAACCCTGAAAGCAGCATTATGTCCATGTCCAACATCAGGAGGTAAACAGCACATTTATATTAGTTGCATTTATCAGTAATTTCTTAGTATAATTTTTCGTATAATCTTTCAGTTGCAATTATTTTCAGTAATAATGGACTTTGCAGCACCTGGTATGTATGTGATATTCAAAGCAGGCTGATGCAGTGGGGTTTTTAAACACACATTTCTCTAAACCATGCTCCTGTTATCCCTTGTTAATGCAATGCAAATGTGACTATCCTACTGATGTACTGTTCCATCAGGAAGAAGTAATGAATTAGCAGTTATTCATTAACACCTTATTCTTATATAATAGAATGAAATACCAGTTCATTGCTCAAACAAGTTTAATAGAAAGAGTTCACTATTAACTATGCAGTGAGTCTTGAGAAGTAATTAACTAACCTTAGTGCTTAAAAACATCATAATTATACAAATCCTCTTATGCTAGAGAGCAAGAAAACCCATCTATTACAAAATATATGGATCCATTTATGTGAATGTTTATCTGCTTTTTAGTAGGTTTCGGAGGAGCACAGGGTCACAGTTTTGTTTTTATTTACCCTGCTGAGGTTGAAGAAGAGAAAGCAACAACAATGACTTTGAAAAAGTATAAGGCAAAACAGTACAATATTTTAGATTCATATAATTTTGTAATTTTAATCAGATTTATTACTAACATGTGTAATACTCACTCCTGTCACGACTCTGCCTGCCCCTGACTCGGATCTCCTACGCTCACAATCTCCAGAGTTCTAACAAGCTGCACCTGGAGCTTGTTTGAGCAATCACCGCGCCGTGCTATTTATATGGGCATTCTCTCACCCTTCCCCGTCCGGTCTCGTATATGACAAAGCGGACACACGGACACACCGCGAACTCGCAACTAATTCCTGTGTTTCTCTCAACTCCTACCAGGTTCCGATTCCGGCTGTTCCCGTTCCCCGGAGCTCCACGACTCGCGGTCGCGACCTCGCCCGCCGATAGAGTCAGCCGCGTTTCCTGCTCGAGGCTCTTCTGTGTTTCTCCCGATCGTCTGCTTGAGCAGTTCAGGGCCGTGCCCATAACCTGGTCACTCCTTTGAGTGACTTCTTTTGTGTTCTCCGTTTTCTAAATAAACTCCCTGTTTTGTTTATATCCGTGTCTGTGTGCTTCCGTTACAACTCCATATAAAAAAAACAAAATGGAACAGTCATTTCATAATGATATACTTTCATACTGTGTATAGACTTCGATATTTTAGTGCTAGTGTTTCAGAATTGCTAAATCCATAGCTGGTTTTAAACAACAATGACAAAAACAAACAATCAAACAAAAAGGGGTCAAATATAGCAATATAAGTAATGAGCTTCCCTTTTCAATCCTGTTCTACAACATTCACTACTTTGGTAAAAACATTTAATGCTTAAGTAATTATTAATGGGTTGGTATTGTACGCAATTGGTCCCAACAAATGTTTGTTCGGCTTGTTTGTTGTTATAGATAAACAGGCATACAACCAGTTAGTATGTTCTATGTTCTCAGTTATATTTACTATATTTTTATTAAAATAATTTACTATATATATATATATATATATATATATATATATATATATATATATATTTAGCAACTGTCTCCTATTCTCCTCATACATAAAACAAGAGCAACAACAAGGTCATGAACCTGACAAATATAAAAGACAGCAAAATTATGCCTTAATATTAGACTTGGAACTTGAGCATGATAATAGTGCTGTAACTGTCAAAAACCCACAAACAGCAAAAAGCCGTCATTTTGCCATTATGGTAATGAAGTAAACCAGTTAATAGTTTGGTCAAACAAGTATTGAATACATTTAAGCTTTCATATTGATTGAGGGCACAGGCAGCAACAGAAAAACAAGCAACAGTTTTTTTCCCCTTCTTGACAGAACTTAACACATTGAAAGTACCTCTCACCTTTCTTTTTTCTCTCTCCCTCTCTCTTTTCTGCTTCACAGTGGTAGAGTAATTGACTATTGGAAAACCTTGGCTCTCAAAGTCAGAGGATAATATATCAGTCAATAACCCTGAAGAAAACCATTAAAGCAGGGGAATGTTGGCCAATCTCAGGAAAGAAAAACAAAGTTCAGGCTTCTGTAATCTCTTTAAAATGATCAATAAATCAGATTAAAGTTTGGTGGTTTGAGGGCACTAAATAAAGCTCTATATCCACCTGCACTTTTAGTATTTCCAAAACCCTCTCTCTCTCTCTCTCCCTCTCTCTCTCTCTCTCTCTCTCTCTCTCTCTCTCTCTCTCTCTCTCTCTGCTATCTCCTTCCATCTCTTCTCCTCTCATATATATATATATATACTAGCTATATATATATATATATATATATATATATATATAGTGTGTGTGTGTGTGTATACATCTATTTATGAGTGAGTGTTTTTGTGGCTTTGTATTACCTGAAGTATTTCAAATAAAGGCTCCTGACCCCCATCATTCATATCTGAGAATACACTAGTCCATTAATTCAAACACTTCCGGCTCTTGGTCTTCTGTTATAAATTACTTATGATAGAACAAACTATAGCAGGCGCATACACAGAGAGTAGTTTTCCTTGTTCCTGCATAAGCAAAGGATTGAAATTTTTATAATGCGTCAATTATTCATGCTGGAGTTTGATGAAATAAAACAATAGCAATTCAAGCCAATATCTTTGCAATGAACCTCCATGCTTTTTTACATTTTTTTTTAGCTTTTGTTGTTAAAGAAAATGCATTACAGTCACTACAATAAGCATATACAGCCCAACTGTAGCCAAACTGTTTGAAAGAAAGGTTCAATTTCAATTCAACTAATTTGTATTTGTATAGCAGTGGACATTGTCCCAAAGATGCTTTACACAGATAATGCAGTAAGAATGAAAAAGATTGCTCTTTATAAGTTGTAAATTTACATTTACATTTACATTTGCGGTATTTAGCAGACGCCCTTATCCAGGGCGACGTACAGAAAGTGCTTTAAGTCTCGATCTAAGGATAAGATTTATTCAAGAAAGGTTAATACAAACTCAAGTACACAACAATAGACAGTTGCCTTTTTTTTTTTTTTTTTTTTTTTTTTTTTTTTTAGATTTCTGGACAGTGAGGTAAAAGAGAAAAAAAGGAATGTTAGGATAGGTGTTGTTGGAAGAGGTAGGTCTTCAGTCGACGTTTGAATGTAGACAGTGTCTCCGTTGTTCGAATCTCCAGTGGAAGTTCGTTCCACCACATCGGTGCCAGAACAGAGAAGAGCCTTGAGCTGGCCTTATTTTAAAGAAGAAGGTGGACAGACAGTCATAGGCAGGGAGTACGGATGCGTGCAGATGGAAGCCAGTGAGATGAGGTGCAGATCCATTTTTGTTTTGAATCTAATCGCGCAGATCCATTTTTGGAGCGAGCGCAGTTTTGGCGAATCTGATGCGTGCATCAGGAAGCCAGTGGGTGACAGTGGGGTGGTGTGAGAGAATTTAGGCAGAATGAAAGGTGTTAGGGCATTTGTCGCTAGCCAGTAGCAAATGTGGCAAAGAAAAAGTCCCTGAGATGGCATAAAGAAGAAACAGACTCATAAGGGACCTAATCCTCATCTGTAAAGAATAGGGCGGCATAAATAGGGCGGCATAGATGCAGTTCAGTGAAAATGCCTATACTGACCACTGTACACCATTGATGTACACCTGCAATTGCCATTTGAGCATCAGAACTTGGTAAGGGAACAAACAAGAAGATGGCCTGGTCTAATAAAGCATTTTTTTTTCGTTTAGACCAGAGAATTTGATGTGCATCAAAAATGATTCCTAGTTTGATGTTCTGATGGTAAACCTTTGTGTCCTGGCATTCATATGAACGTTATTTTGACATGTAAAGTCTGCCTTAAAATTAATACATGCCATGTACCACTAAAAACACCTAGCACCTAGTACAGGGATTTTCTTCTTTCTCTCCTGTACAAGACACTTGACAATGGACAACTTTTTGCACATTTGCACAAACTAACTGGACAATAACACTTTTCATAACTTTGCACACATTGCGGCTTTAACATTGCCATATCTGTCTATTATATTTTATATAAAATACCTATTTGTTTTACTTTTATTTTTATTCATTTAAAAAAAATAATTCTTATTTCCTTTCTGTATACTACTTTTTACTTTCTATTTATAGTTCTTCACATACAACAACATTTTGTTATGCTGTTTATATGATCGTAAAAAGCATTTTGTTACTATCCTCAAGTTAAAATAACGGCTCAAGACGTTCTTGATTTTACTGACATTTATTCGGACACTCTTCCTTATGTTCAAACAATGCCGTCAGAACTACGAAAGAAAATAAATAAAACTTAAATTGAGCCTCTAGAAGCGAACGAGCATAAACCAAATACATGCAAAAATAAAGACATTTGGCTAATTATACATTAGCATACAACAACGCAACATGTTTACATAGCTACAGCAAAGCAATTATAAAACACGAAAACACATACCTCATTGGCCTCTCTAACCCAAGAGGAATAAACTTGGAGGGTTACAGTTTCTTCTTGGCAGAAATATATAAATTCTTTAATAACACAATATAACTTATTAGCACTTCTTTAGCAGGTTAATAGCACCTCGTGTGGCTGTAGTGTAGTGTTTTGCACTAGAGGAACATTCTGGTTGTAACAATCAAATCATTCCCAAACAAACAAAACAAACAAACAGGTTCCCCCCTCAATTCTAGTTTTAGATAAATGACATGAAATGAATAGACATGTATGAACAAAAATATAATATTCTTATAATAAATCTGAGCTATTTATTAACCTTTTAACTAATATGCACAGTCATGAACTGAAACATGTGAGAGTTGCATCTGATGGCAGCTACACATTTCACTACATGTCGTATGCTGTATGTATGTGTATGTGATAAATAAAAATTTGACATAAATTTGTCAAATACATTTGAATTTGAACTATTAACGTATACAAATTTGAACTATTAATGTCCTTAACGGCAGTGGCCTCCATCAGCAGTATAATGCGGAACACTGCAAAAAAAAATCTTTCGGAGTAGTTTAATGAAGATGATAGGTATAGAAGTGTTTACTTGGCCTCCAAATTCCCCAGAATTCAATCAAATCAAGAATCTGTGTCTTGTGCTTACAACTTACATTACTTAAAGTATCTGCTGGTGCCAAACCTTCAGAGGTCTGGTGGAGTACAACATCAGAGCAGTCTTGACACCACAAGGGAGAGGACGGGGGGGTACACAACATTAGGCAGCTAGTTTGAATATCATGCCTGATTGGAAAATATGTAAATATAATTCTTCTTTGCAACAAACAATTTGCCTGTGCCTTGTGCAATTGTGTTTATACTTCTGTGCTGAGTAATTAAGTTTTCTCATTAGTGGAAAATGTGGGAGTGTCTTTGGTTTGTAATGGGATGAAGGAGGAGGTCATTTTTCCTGCTACAGGCTCCAACATCAGACACCAGCACTCCGTCAGCCGCCATTCTGATGAAATTAACGCCGCTCTTCACCCATCTTCCAGCACTAAGCAGATTAGAGCACTTCAGGGACATTATTTGGATTGTTTATCACTTCACACACCAATTGAAATGAAATGGATTTTATGGCACAGAGGATTTCCCCCAAGAACTGGAACAAGATCAGTTTGGAGTTCCTCTGCCCTCGGACTATGCTTCATTCTCACTCACTTTAAATTTTTTTGTGTGCGTGTGTGTGGGCGCGCATGCTTTCACAATAAATAGCTGTGGCTTCGCTAGACAAAATGACCTCTGCTTGAAGGTGGTAGAGAAAAAGCTGTGTTGAAAGTGACATTCATTACAAAAATGACTGAAATCATCATTGACTGAACTGCTCTTAATTGAAAAATAATGAGAGCCACTCTATGACTAAATGGACGCAGTGAATGGGAAAAAAAAAACTTAGAGAGGAAGCAAAATGATGTTTCGCTATTACAAATGTATTCTGGAGAATACACTATTCATTGACTCACGCACCTGGTTTATTTTGTCCGGTCATGACATAAGTGATTCATCTATTATTCATCATGACAACCTTTAAAACGGTCATTTGGTCAATATTTAGCTGAATTCAATGATGTTCATTTGGGAATTTCTTTCTGTAAGATTGAAAGCTGACAAAAGAGTAGAGTTTTAATGAACTTTTGTTCACACCACAAGTTTCCTCACAAGTGAGTTCATTTGTTGCTTGAAACATCATTTTGCTACAGGAGGTTTCTTTGACCATTACATGGGTATAGTCATGGGAAATTGGAAGTCGTCCTCTAGATGAGGCTTATGCCTGACTGGCCATGCATTGCAACCTGATTTGTGTTCATTTGTGCTTTGCTGAATTTAATAGCAAAGCACAAGCCAGAAATATGTACTGAGAAATGCATGTCACAGTTTGTTAGCCGTTATTTTATAAATAATAATTGTTGGTTTATCATATTGGTCTGCTATAACACTGTAGCAACTAACATCACCTGCACAGACATCAGCCATTCCAGCCACATTTATAAACCTTAATTAGCCTCTGACACGTTCTTACTCCCAACTCGTCACATACAGACGCATTTGTCAGGATCCCTTGGAATCACTTTTTTGATGCACCGGGTATCATTTCTAACATGCAGGTTTAGGGTTAGTGAGAACAGATTAATGTTATGTTCAATTGGGAGTGAGAATATGTTGCTGATACACAGACATATATCAGACAGCATCATGTCAGTATTTTATTGTAGCCTATTCTTTTTTTATTCCTGTTTCGTAATCTCGGAACCCCTACACAGCACTGAAGTCCGCTTAGCCTACACGTCAATGCCATAGGCTCAGGTTCAGAGTTCTGTAGAAGTCTGTGGGAAGCCCTGTACGTTAAAAAAAGTAGACAAAGAGGTGTGTCAAAAAGTGATGCCAAGGGATCCTAACGAGTGTGTCCATATTAGGAGTTAGGAGTGATTACGTGTGCTAGCCACATGTCTATAAGAGACTTGTAATGTGTGTTTCTGATTTTTAGAATATTGCTGCTGGGCTTAAAGAATGTTTCCTTGACTCTTACTTTTGATTTAATGCAGTGAATTCATCTCTGAGTTGTAGACTTTATTTGAATTGTTAATATAGGTTCAGCATTTGTCAGCATTTGTCAGTCTTTGATTTGAGGTGACAGCAGGTTTTTTTTTGTTTATGTAGCAGTATGCAATGGATGTCTAGATATTACTTATTATTTGTCTCTCTATATTTGTCCCTCTATGTTTCTCTCTTGCTTTCTCGTCTCCCACTTGTTGCAGTTTGATCTAAAGCATACACATTTGTCAATGTCTCATCTGCCCCTCTAACTCCCACTCCTCCCACTACTAGCTGTTCATATACATAAAGGAAGACAGACACAGAACAGAGACACCAAGCTGTTTAAACTACTTTACACTTGAGATTCTTTTTCAGTGTCATTCCTTCCTGCTTTCCCTATCAGTTTGTTGGCAGCACCACAATGCTGACAGTTTTATCATGGGTTTGACAGCTGATTGGGCATTTAGTATGATAGACAATTGAGTCATCAAACAATGATCCATGATCAGCGATTGAGTAGGAATCATACACAGTATGCTACAGCATAAGTACAATAAAGTAATTTAGGAGGGTACCACATCGGCACTACCTGTAGCTCATCAGTATTTGGATCAGTTTGTAATGGGCAAAAAATCCAACCATCTTTTTAACACTCTCAGCATTGACTAATGAATACTGGGTTCAACTTGAGAATGGTCTTAACTAGGGTGTGTACAGGAAGGATATTCATTCATTCATTCATCTTCTACCGCTTTATCCAATCTTCTCGGGTCACGGGGAGCCTGTGCCTATCTCAGGCGTCTATGGGCATTAAGGCAGGATACACCCTGGATGGAATGCCAACCCATCGCAGGGCATACACACACACACAGACACTCACATTCATACACATTCATACACTAGGGACAATTTTCCAAGGTGCCAATCAACCTACCGTGCATGTTTTTGGACCGGGAGGAAACCGGAGAACCCGGAGAAAAACCCCCTGAGACACGGGAAGAACATGCAAACTCCACACACACATGACCGAGACGGGAATCGAACCCGGATCCTGGCGGTTTGAGGCGAACGTGCTAACCACTACGCCACCGTGCCCCCAGGAAGGATATTCTATATTTTATTTTCCCCTTACCATGATATTTTCTAACAGATTTTGTTGGCGCTACATCACAACAAAAGGAACAAATTTCATTCCAACCCCACCTTTTATTCTATTTACCATAATCTATGCCCCACTAGATTCATCTGACTGCTTGCTTACTTCTGATCACAAGAAGGTTATGTTGGAATCCCACTGTATGATATCCCACTTCTAATGCACACCAATACTCAACTGGATGCCTTGTGAACATTTCTGAGTAATAAAAAAACCCAAATGTATGTGTTTATTCCGAAATAGGCATTTTATCCTGAATGAATGAACACTGTGTCTATTTACTCATGATATACTGGAATTATAGTTAACATTGACAAACATTTCACTGCCACGCCACTTCTATGTCACACACAACAGTCTTCTTAAATAGATGATGTTTCATAAACAGTACAAAAACATCATTTTGCACATATCATGATCCAGAAGTTTCAAATTAAAAATAAAGCTGAATCTTTGATATATTCATTCAAATAGTCGCTCCATTTATATGGTCATTGTATATGGTATATATAGCCTTTGGGAGTAAGCTGAGAGAGTGATGCATAATAATCCTAAAATATAGCTCCTACTGACTGTTGTGGATAATGGCTTACAAGGGAGGAGTATGAGTAACACAGGGCGTTAATGAATCCCCATGTAACATCTGCTGAGATGCACTCCATACGCAAGCTATTAAAAGAAGGTGATGGAAAGCATCTCTTTTGGCAGACATTAATTGCTGCTACCACCAGATGCCAATTCTCCCTCCTGGTAGGTAGCAACATGATGGACAGAATGGATGGGCCCTGTCTGAACTACAAAGAAAGAAGCAAAATAAAAATGAGGCAATCAGAGCTTCCTCCCTTGTGGCTTGTCTCTATTTGCTTTGCATCTGCAAAAACTGTGATCTCAAAACTTTTATTTTAAATCAAGAGCCTTTTAAAACCATGTGCTCCATTCTTCCTTTGCCCAGCATGAGCAGCCATTTTGTAATTAGACTGTTTAATGCTGTTTGTGTAAACATGGTGCTACATTTATAATTTTCACAGCATTGCGATGCTGAGGGACTAGCTGAGATGTCAGTATTAGAGTCGGCATGGATTTGGGGAAAGCTGTTGTGGAGGTGTGTGTGAGGCATTCTGACAAAAGGACGCGCGTCTGTGATGGACAGGAGCAGTCATTTAAGACAAATGACCTTTTATGAGGTCTAGCCAACAATTAATTTTCAAGCGGTTGACAGTGTCAGGGATAAATGCTCCATCACTTCAAAACATTCCGTTTTGTTGTCCTCTGTCCAAACATCGTAGCCAATAATCAGTCCAATCAAACCAATGTTTAAATGCTTCACAAAGAAGTATAAAGAAAGAAAGGCTGAAAAATCCTGAATCAGCTCAAAATCAACCACACAACACAAATGTACACGTGATTTCTTCATTTTTTCTTCATTTTCAGTATATTACATTTAAAGTCCCATCTTTAAATATTGCACCAACAAGGCCAGTTCTCTTGTTTTTTATATACATAAATGATATAATACATTGACTGACAGGCGTTCTTGCTGTGGTAGATTGATCGTTAAGCCCTGAATATTTACTTTTGATTTGATGCCAGGGTTTTAACATTAAAAACTGCATGCGATGTTATAAAGGACAAATCAACACGAAGACAGGAGTGTTTCTGCAGGTCTGAAGGAAAAAACGAATCACAAGCACTGGGCTTAATAAAATTTAGAAAATCCTGAACAGAAAAAGAAAAAAAAATGCCTGTGTTCTCAATGGTTGATCTAAGGTTAAGGGTCTGGATTCTAGTCCCGGTACTGTGACTGTCTCTGTGAATGCTGTATCATTATTCACACTGTCCTACAAAATGGCACATTCAAAGATATTTCACTATGCTCTAATGTATACGTGTGAATTTGTTCCCAGTTGATCAAGCATTTCACCTCTGCAAGAATTCACTGGAGGAATCTTATGGTTCCAGAAACTGCACTGAGACCAGGTACTCCAATCCAACAACTTAGCCATTTTACCTATTGGCAGAAAGGAAAATGTAGCATTAGCAGAAAATCGCTTTCAGTGACATGAAAAATGAGAGCTTGTTACTCAAATGGAATTATGGTAAAATACTTGCCTCAAAATACCATCACCACAGACCCTATAAATATTCAGTATTTCGTTTAAAATTCCTTTGCTCGCAGTTAATTACAAAAGCCAAACATCACATCTAAATCCTGTGTCAAAATCCGAGCAACAGTCAAAAGGTTCAAAATCCTTTTGAGATTTGGGGTGACTGCATTTAAGTGCATTTGATTATAAGATATTGATTATAAGACGGTAGGTTGATTGGCACCTTGGAAAAAAATGTCCCTAGTGTGTGAATGTGTGTGCCCTGTGATGGGTGGGTGCGAATTCCATCCAGGGTGTATCCTGCCTTAATGCCCATAGACGCCTGAGATAGGCACAGGCTCCCCGTGGGAAGATTGGATATGGCGGTAGAAGATGAATGAATGATTATAAGAGATGTTCATTTGCTGACTGGAGCTCCCACCAGCATCATAAACTGCATCAGTGTTGTGGATGCAGGATATTTTTGGCAGCCTAGTTATAAAAGATTGCCAGGTCACTTAATGTATAATTGCTAACCCTGGGAGCAGCAACTGAACGCTTATCAAGAAAATGTCTTAATTAAATGTTACGTTACATGTATAAATATGTGCAGTGCTACTTCTAGCCATTAGCACTGGATAAAAAAAAATTGTATAGTACTGACAACCACAAGAACTCTTCTGCAGCCAATTAACACCTGCAAGAGAATATGTAATGACTATTGCAATGGATATGTGGAGTTTATCCAGGTCATTTGATTGACCAGTCTAGTGACTACTTTAATAGTTGTAAATTGAAATAATTACTTCATCAGCTATATTTTAATACAAACACCAGGAAGCTTTACCCAACGAGAGCAACACAACAAGGCAATTAATACTTCAATATTTAATTTTCCTCTTGCTTGTCTTAAATTATACAAGCATAGAGCAGGTCTTCTAATGCATGCATGTATGAAAACTGAAAAGCCGGAGAAAATGTCCAAATCGTAACCCCTCTAGCCCTTCTGCTGCAGGATTTCTTAACAGTTATAATTACTTACAGTACTAACACATAAACAATTCTTAACCAGAGTCCAAGCGCTACAACATGTAGCTGTAGAGGGAAAACGTGATTAATCCCTGATACTGTGGTTCACAGCCCTGAGCCGAGCAGTTCTCTACTCCCATCTGAAATGCCATTACTTGTAAACACACAAAAAGTGTATTTCGGCTATCTAAAATACAGTATGAGCAATAACAAAAATACAAAATTCCACTACATGTATTTTTTTCTTCTTGATTTTGTGTGTTGTTCTTCAACTATTGAAAATATTATGGGCTCAAGAAGCACATTGCTAAGTGTGTATCTGTTATGTGACACTTGTGTGATTCGGACAGAAAAGCTATAGTCAAATCATCAGTAAATCGTGACAATGAGACCTGGTGTGAAACACAGGAGAGTTTTCTAGGTGAAACAATGACCAAAATGGGATAAAATGGAAAAACTGTGTCAATAGAATCTGCAAACATTGACAAAAACTACCATTGTCCAGTTTGTTAACATGTGTAGGAATGAGGTCGCATAGTTGTGGGTCAACATTTGGAGAGTAACAGCATGTTAAGAGGATTAGAACTGAAAAGTGTGATTCCTATGGTTAGAGGTAATAGACTAAAAGCGTAGAAGGTATGGATCCTGTAAGATATGAGGCCACTGCATGTGTTCTCCTCTCACTTCTTTAATTTTCTTCGCAGTGGGATGCTAATATGTTGAATATGAGATGAAACCCACTGTACGACACTCCCTGACAAAATCTCTGAAATATGACATTTGAATGGAACCTGTTCAATCACGAAGATGGGATTTGCTCTTAACTACAGAAAGGTTATGCCATTTTCTAAGGCATACCTTTTGGGCACATGAAATTTTTATTTATTTGAAATGTTTTCAAATAAACATTTTATTTACCTCATTATTTATTTATTTTTTAAAAACAGTTTAAAAAGTCACAACATTCCAAAAATTTTCTGAAAATAAATAAATAAATAAATCTCATGAGCTGCTTGATGTTATTAGATTTGTTCACCCTTTTTCAATCCAGACAACAAACAAAAAGATGTTTAAATATTATTTTTGTGTCAATTGCAAAATATACATTTTTATTTAAAATAAAGTTTGGGAGTGCCCCAATTGTTATTGGGAGCACAAAGGAGCTTTCACACAAAATCAGGCCCTTCATACGGATTTCAATATGATAATCAATATTTACACAAATGTGGTTCTCATTGAGTGTGAAGATTGTTAGAAGATATCAATGTAATTATTTTTAGATTGGATGGGACTGAGTTCTTCTAGACAAATTATGATGTCTTGTAGGTCATACATATTATACATTTCCGTTATTTTCATTATCAACTATTTGAAGCTTGTTGCTTTGTCAGGAATACTGAATCTGCAGAGTTCTGGTATAGAATAGTTATAGGGCTCTTCTAATATTGTTACATACTTAAGGCTGTAAGATTCGGAATCATTACATTTTCAACAATTCGGCATGACTCTGGTGTATCATTCACATAAATTACAGTAAAAAAAAATCTCACTATAACAGAAAACATTTATTGTCCTGATAAATGCACATTAATTCTTTGTGCCTCTGGTGCCCATTTATATTGTTTATTGTTTATTTCATTATTTATTTGTTACCTAAGTCCACAGAATTTAGCTATAGGTGATTTAGAAACAAACAACTGTTTGTTGAGAAGGCTACCAGATATGACTGCGACTTCCTCCATTGTTAGTTTATCAAACTTGTGTAGAACTTGTGTGGATGTGCTACTAAGCCCAAACAAAGATAACACAGGAAACTAAGATAAATAACCCATATTGGCTTTTTCATACTCCTCTGCAACTGAGTCATGCACCTTATCCTGTGTTTTTCACCCACACGTTGAAATCATCAGTGTTAAATGTAACACCAGTCATTTGTGACTAGCATGACTATACACTACTCATCTAAGGTCAGTTTAAACTGTGGGTGTAAAAATGAAAGGGACAGTTACGTCGAAATTAATCTCTGTTTCCAGGCTAGTGAATTTTTAATGATTTACTTTATAACATTTTTAATTTTCCCTCATTTACATGACAAGAAAACCCATGCTTTATTCATAAAGGATACACACTAGCAACTTAATTTGTTGTTATCTGTACAACCTGGTATTCATGCTGAATTGGTATTGTTAAGCCAGGAAGGCAGCCCCATTATTTCACTGGGTTATTATTTCCTTTGGGCTTCCTTAAGGCTGAGGATTTTATTGTTCCTCTGGTAATCTGAATAACATTGTGTCCTTCACTGACTCATTGACACACCTAGGGCGAGGGGCAAGCAGTAGATTAGAGATAAATGACTTCATTAGATGTAGCTCACACTGAGCTAAAATCATCTACATATTCCCATCTTGCCACAGGAGATTATGAACTTCATAAAGCAAGATGTTTTAGCAATCATTTACAACAAAAGTGGCAACAACACAAAAGTGCAGAGAAACTACCGATTTAAATACATTGTTTAATCATCATTAGAGAAGAGTGATATGGCTATATGGCTAAAACTATGTGGTAATGTGAATATCACACCAACATGTGGGTCTTCGCCAAAAACTGTGCACAATTGCTCAAAATGTTGTTGCATGGTTTATTGGAGCCATTATAGGGGTCTAAATTGTTCCAATATGGCCATTTTCTTGTGCATAAAGTGAGGTCTATGAAGATACGGTTTGTCAAGGTTGGAGCAAAAGAGCTTGAGAAACCTGTAATAATTCCCTGACCTCCACCCCACTCAACACACTGAAGATAAATGTAAATTCTGACTGTGTGCCTTCTCACTAAACATCTGTGCTTAACTGTCTTCAATGCTCTTGTTTCACAAGTCCTAATAGACATGCCTTAGAATCTAGTGGAAACCTCTCTCAGAAGAGAAAGTTTTAGTGTTAGGGTCTATAATGGTACACATACTATCAGTGTTGGGGAATAACTAGTTACATGTAACAGCGTTAGGTAATTTAATTACAAAATAAACACAACAGTAATCCATTACAGTCACATTGAAAAAACATCTAATTAAATTACAGTTACTTTAGAAAATGTTGAGGATTACAAATTCCAACTATCACCGAACTACCACCCAGTCAACAATGTGATTCTGAAGCAGCTCAGTTTCGAAAATATATCCCACCTTTTCCAAGCACCACCTAGCGGACAAATTAAAGTAATCAAAAAGTAATCAACTGTAATCAGTTACTTTACTTTTATAAAATAATTGAAAAGTTACACTATACTATAATTTGTAATCTGTAACCTAGTACATTTCTAAAGTAATCTTCCCAACACATCATACTATATACTATATCATGAGTGAAATGATATATTGTTGAAACACAGACAAGGTGAATAAATCAGATGCCAAACGAACTGGCTATGTGTTCATGCTATCAGTTTGAATGAGTTGTTTCCCAGGCTACAAGTAAGATAAACAACAAAAGAAATGCTTCCTTTTGTAATGTCGATTACATTTTATATTGTTTCCAGTGCTTTCAAATCCTATGACTTGTTGCGGTGGTCTAATTGACAGTTTAATTAGATTAATGGATTTCAATAATAATACCCAGAAGATGATTACAGTACTGGCCATATGTGGACATTGCAGATATGTGCTTCTTGAACATTCTCTTACAAATCCATGAACATTATTATGGAGTTATTAGATTCCACTATATTTTAGAAAATGGCTTTGGGGATTTGTGCTCATTCAGCGACATGAGCATTAGTGAGGTTAAGCATTAATGTTGGATGAGGAGACTTGCTGTCAATTCACTGAAGAGTTCAGGACTGGCCTCACTACATTTTTTTTTATTCTCAGAAGCTGGAGGTGCTTTTAAGGGAAATATTACAACATTCTAGAAACTGGAAAAAAAATCCTTGAGCTACTTTTGAGCATATAATGTACAGTATGTGGAACCACTAGTCTATGTTGTTATACAGTAAAATAACGTTTGGTGACATTTGTCATATAATTATTTTGCTTGCTGCTCCGAATCAGAGGAAATAAAAATCCTTCCCAGAGTAATATCTGTTACATACAATGCAAGTACACTGTAGCTCATTATCCAAAATAATGATTTTATTGTCTAAAGAAACAACCATGATTTTCTAAAAAAAAAAAAAAAAACATATATATATATATATATATATATATATATATATATATAATTGTATTATAGTATTATTGTATTATTATTATTATTATTAGTAGTAATAGTAGTAGTAGCAGTAGCAGTAGATTCAGATTTTATTTGTCATATACACATACATACACAGTACGACATGCAGTGAAATGCAGACATGCAGTGACTGTCCAGCATGTAAACATACATTATAAATGAATGTAAATAAAGGATATAAGTAGAATAAAAAAAATAGATTATAAAGTAAAAAAAAGTAAAAAATAAAAATAAAAAAGAGACATCTTCCAAGTAGTAGTACTATTGTTAATTATTCTGCTGTTCCAAAACATAGGACTGGAAACCACACTCCATATTTTAACGAAAAATAATATTAGTTTATTTAGCAATTGAATAAACAATTGAATAAATATCAAGACAATATTGTTCATTGTTGTCAGTGTAGTGGCTGCAAAGTCAAGCTTTTTAAGTTTAAATTTAGTAGACTTTAGTGGAGTGTGAAGCACAAATTATTCCAAAGGTAATGACTTGTATTATCTTGTATATATGCTGAATCATAGAAACGGACAAGGCAACTAATAACAAAACCAAAAATTAATGAAAGAGATGTGACTCATAGAGTTTCTTGTTTTCCTCAATAATGGGAAAAAAGCACTTGGGATCTGTGTGTACAATCATCTGTTAAAGCACATAAGGCTAGATGTTTGCGTTCGGGTCTCTCGCTGCCTGTTGAGGCTGTAGAATTACTCTGATTGAACAGAATTTCGGTGGTAATTGTATAGAGCTCTTCTCTCGACCTTCTCTGTCAGAAGTGAAACAGAGGCCATCATTCATCTGTGCCATTACTGGCCTGCTTGCCGTGAATAATGCAATTTGTATCCTCCATGGAGTGCATCCAGAACAACAGCCACTCCAATAAACAAACAGCCCATCAGAGTAGAAATCCACTTAGAGGAATAGCCAGGCCAAACCTCCGTATAGTAAATACGCACTCAGGTGCTATGATTACACTTCAGCGAATTTAGTCCTTAGTTAACTGAGCACGACAAGTTTGTGTTGCAGTCAGCATAGTTGTCACCCATGAGAAACGTCAAAGGGGCTGTTTTCTAATTGCTCATTATTTTCAATAAGGCCAAAGCATGGTAAATCCTTATTAATTAAACATTTAATTAGTAGTGCATCTTTTAAATAATGTATGTAATAATTTCATTTGTTTCTTAGTTTTATTTGTTCTAATAGATTTCTGGTCTAAGATAACTTGAGATAATTATGAAGTAATACCACAATTCTGGAAACAATACAGAAAGGGTTATTCTTGCCATTAATTCAAATTGACAGACAGATAAGAGAGAGGGGGGGGAGAGAGAGAGAGAGAGAGAGAGAGAGAGAGAGAGAGAGAGAGAGAGAGAAGCGTAAGAACATTTGACCAAGAGATATATTCGCATTCTGAAGCATTGCAACTGACCAATACTGGAACTAAAGGACTTGGTCAAAAATGTGTCCATGATGACATGCTTTGCCAAAGCTGATATGGAAGAAAATGTGTGGCCAGAACAGAACTCTCACCTCAACCCTGCTGAACACTTCTGGAATGAATTGGAATGCTGACTGCAGGCCAGGATTTTGTGCCTGATGCTCTAATGCTCTTCTCTTCTGGCTAAATGATCACAAATCCCCATAGTGCCAAAATCTACTGGAAAGCCTTCCCAGAAGCAGAGAGACTGCTTTTGCATGAAAAGGGCAAATAAACACCATATTAATGCCAACAGCTTTGTATTGGGATTTTCAACCATTTAACGGGGATTGCTTGCCGATGGTGGTGTTATTCTAATTAAAGGAAAAACACGCATGTCCAGTTGGTAAATGCAGATTTAAAAAGAAGAACTTAGAGAATTTCTGTTCTCCAGTGGGGAATTTACAGTGAAAGAGAAAGCTACAGCTAATCGGTGAGAGAGAGAGAAAGAGAGAGGGAGAGAGACAGAGCATATATGTACCGCATAAGGTACCTCCTGGGAGCTCTCTTGATTTGTCCCATCTCTTTTCTTCTCTGCTTAGCATACCTGGAACTGGGTTCATTATTTGCTCCTTGACATGTGCAGTCAGTTCCTCCTGCGTTGCTTTTTTATTCTCAGGCATCTCCCCTTGAGTGTGTTGAGTGCAAGTCACATTCTAGACGCGCTAAAGATTTCTCTAATTTCACTGCTACCTGGTTACTAGCTATGTCTATATATTTACATGATTATCATAAGGAGTGTCAAGTTAGGTTGCAAAAATATTTACTTGTATAAATTGTGACATTAAAATATAAGATCGATAGAAGATGATTAACAGAATTAAGGCCTTCTACACCTCGGGCACTGAAGGCTGGGTTAAACATATTTTACTCCATAATCAAAATGTTGATGTTATATGACAGTTTATTGTATTGTATGCTGAGGCTTCATCTTTACAGATCAGAACATTTCAGAATTACTTATAATTGGATACAGTGATACAGTGATAGATCAGTGGTTAAGGCACTGGTCTACTCGGAAGGGTGGCTGTTCGAGTCCGTTTATTGCCACTCTTGGGTCCTTGAGTAAGACCCTTAACCCTCTATGCTCCAGGGGTGCCTTATCATGGCAATTTATCAAAAATTAGGCTATTCAATATATATATATATATATGCAAACAAACACACACACACACACACACACCCATACACAATTCCCTGCTGAGAGATGTTCAGATAGTTGTTAGATCTGTTCTACCTCAGCTTTAAAGGTCAACACTTGACCTTTTGTGAGAACTAACAGCAGTTGAGACTGAAATGGATCAAGCAGGTAGGCAGGTGGTGTTGTGGGGGAGCCTGAAAACAAGACAGACAGACAGACAAAATGGTTTGATATTTGGCAATGGGTGTATAAGGTGAAGCAATCCTCTAATCATCATTGTATTTATTTGGGAGGTGAGAGAGTTGAAATGCATTCTCCATGTAATTTGCCAATACTGGTAGCACTACTAACAAATGAACCTGCAAATATTGTGGATATTTGTGCTATTTTGTTGTATTCATGAAAATAGAAAATCACTTTTGGTGCATCTGAATTATAGAGTAATAAGCACAAAAACACAAAAACAGAGTCCTGCTAAATTGATCTTAGGCGGTCTTGTAAAATCGAAGCTATTATGGGTATTATTTGGGGCCTCTGCATGTATTTCAGCTAATTGCTGTTATCTGCTGTGAATTGTTAATCAACTTAAGGGAAAAAAAAGTTCAATTTGTGTGAATGAGAGTTTTTTTGAACATAGTGCAAAGAAAAATAATTGTGGATCAGAAATTTTCTCTATGTGTGCTAGCAAAGATGCTTCTATACTTTCCATTTATGCAATCTCACATAACAAAGTATTCTTATTTTACGTTTATAATCAGAGGCAGATTCTCCCAAATCCTTTTTAATGACAATCCCATTATAGGGAAACTAACAAACTAAATAAATGCATTTCACCATGCATTTGAGTCAACACTTCATGGAGGTTCAGCCTGACTAATAAATTCAATCAATTACCAAATATGGTATGGTTTGTGAAGCACAATCCAGTCTGCTGAATCAGTCTGAAGATGTGATCGATGAATCAGCAAATCTTCAATGTGTTTACTCACAAAAAATACATAGTGAATTCTGGCCAAGTTGCTTAAAATGTTGTTAGCTAAATTACCACCTATTTTATATAAAATGTGATTTGGGACACTTTCCAACCAAATGTGGTTCTTTTCCCGGTGTTATAGAAAGAAGGAGGTACATAATTGAATTGGATGTCTTTGAATGCTGGATAAAACTTTCTCTTCACTCAACAAGTAGACTCAAACCTTTTCCAGCATGACACATGCCCCTGACAACGCCCCTGTGTTTGGGATTGATATGAACATGAACTCTTAACTCACTTCATGACTTCGCATATGCCATAGGGCCTGAATAAGCAGAAATCTTTACAAGCATCAGGTGGAGCATCTTCCTAAACAACAAAAAAAGAAAAAAAGAGGTTATTATAACAGAAAATGGGTGCTAAATGCAGAATGGGATCTTCAAAAAGTACATACAAATAATATGATCAAGTGTCCACAAACTGTTCATATAGACCAATATAATATAAAGCTAGATATTTCCTGAAGAAAATATGTGAGTGATCCTTGGCAATGCAAACCTAGTTTGCGTCAATTTGGACTTCCGCCGGAGATTCCCCAGACCCTGCCGAACGGTTTGACATGTGACACATGTGGGTCGGCACGCGAGATCGGCAACACGGTAAACCCATAGGTTGGGGCAGTGGGCGTGGCCTATGATGTCACATGGCATCATCGATTCTGACAGGGATTAACTCTCCCCACTGTGCTGAGTCATTTGACATGTCACACACCCGTAAAGAGCTGCTTTAAGAAGCTTTTATGTATAATTATTTGCTTTTATTTACTTCTATCATATAATAATCACTTTTCTGGGCGTGTAAAATGTATTAGGAATTTAATTTGAATTAGTAGTCATAGTGTTTTAGTGTTTTAGTGTTTGCACACACACACACACACACACACACACACACATATATATATATATATATATATATATATATATATATATATATATATATATATATATATATATATATATATATATATATATACAGTAAACACAAGGTGCAAATATATGAATCAAAGTAATTGGAACATAAATTGTTTATTCATAATAGTTAGCCACCAAATTGCATAGTCCAGTCACTCCGGTGTTAGTGAATACATATGTTCAAAGATTTTTAAAAGATAACTGTATGGGGAAAGAATCTATTTAAGTGACACACTTTTGGCTGCTCTTTTGGAATGGAAACATTTCCATTCCAAAAGAGCAGCCAAAAGTGTGTCACTTAAATAGATTCTTTCCCCATTTTTTTTCGTGTGACTTACACATTATGGATCTAAATATAAATGTACATTTAGATTTCTGTGACTGCTTCGTGGCAGTGGCTATTGGAAAAAACATTTACCGAAATACACTGTAATAGGATTTAATTGAGCCAAACAGAAATGCACTGAAATGAAATTAACGCTGTGTACAAACATTTCCGATATTACTATATAAAATCATTGGGAAAACATGTGGCAGACACATTTTTGGTTAAAATAGTTCAATTACTGTCATTGCTTTATATTCTTTTATATTATATCTGGGAGAGCGCAAATATGCCACTATTTCTAGAGTGTGATCATTCAAATAGGTGATAATGAATATGTGAATGGTCAGAAGTGATGTTCTCGGAATGCATGCACAATCAGGACAGTTCAAGGCCAGATAGAGGACTACACTTGATAATGTTTTCTAAAGCACACATGACGCTATGCTTGAGAAGATCCAGAACCAGACAATTATGTTGGGTATCAAAATCCCAATATGAAATGCACAAAAACTGCCAATTGGATCTGGCTTCACTCTTCTGTATGAAGCTGCATCATTGAGAAACAGTTATGTGAAAAATTGCTTTTTCTTTTGTCTCTCAGTTTAATAAATGAAGTGTGCAGCCAAAGGAAGAATGGCCGAGTTAATGATAAGAATCCAGATACTATTCTAATGCAATAGCATCTATATATTTACATTCCATGTAAAGAACACAGAAAATATTAGCCTATTCGAAAGTTTTCCTGTTCTTTATTTATTATCAAACAGTTGAACTAACACATGCATCATTTGTTTGCGAAAAATGTTTAAAATCTTTCTACCTGGTCGATAAAATAGTTTAATACCCAAGACTGTGATGCTCTTACCAAATATCCACTGCACATATTTCATGCTGTTTGACCTCGTAGCATGTGTGTGTGTGTGTGTGTGTGTGGAAGGATTTATGATCCCAGTACCTGGTGTCACCTAGAAGATAATGATTTCCCTTTTTAGTCTACTTTCTCTCATGGATTCTTTCCCATGTCATCTCATTGAGTGTTTCCAATCCATTTTTTTTCTTGTGACTTACACATTATGGATCTAAATATAAATGTACATTTAGATTTCTTGGGCTGCTTCGTGGCAGTGGCTATTGGGGGAAAAAATTCACCGAAATACCCTATAAAAGGATTTAATTGAGCCGAACAGAAATGCATTGAAATGAAATTAACGCTGTGTACAAACATTTCCGATATTACTATATAAAATCATTGGGAAAACATGTGGCAGACACATTTGTGGTTTAAATAGTTTAAATTACTGTCATTGCTTTATATTCTTTTATATTATATTTGTCTGAGCTCAAATATGCCGCTAATACATTTGATTAAATGTAAATACCTTTTAAGATGAATCCATAATAGATCCATAAAAAAAAAAACAACTTACAGCACTGCATTTCATTTGCCTATCTGAGTTCCTTCATGCTGCATGGTTCTGTTTGTTTCCTGCAGCGGTGCCTCCAACCAGTTTATTTGGATTCTATTGTCATGTTGCGCTCTACTGAGCCTGCCAGAACAACATAATCCTTCTATTTCCCCAAAGATGGTGGCATCTGTCATCCATAATAATCTCTCTGTGCTCCTCTGGCCGAGGTACAACTGTAGCATGCAACAGGAGGGTCTTGCTCCCAACACGGCACTCAATTAGAGCTGATATTATCGCCACATGTGAAGAGGCTTTTTAGATGTCACGCTCACACAACGCTGCTCATATTCTCACGCACACCCCACACACACCTCACTCACACACACACACACACACCCACACACACACACACACACACACACAATTTGACATATGCAGGGTGTAGAGATACAGCTATTACTCCATGTTGGATGAATCGAACAGGATTGGCCTCTGTTTCATACAGGCTTAACCCTGGATGAGAGAGAGTGCGTTCTTTTGGGAACTGAGAGACAACATTCTCTGCTCCTGTTATCTATTTTTCTCTGGTACTTAACAATAGATACATTTACTGAGACCATTTTAAAGGGAAGGATTCTTTTTTTTTTAACAAACTCTTAAAAGCATGAATCACAGGCACTATTGAAAATATTGTCATTCTGTTCTAATATGTGGCTAAAATATGAAAAACGACGTGCAAACATTTAGGCAAATGTATTTGAGACTCATACGGAGAACAATTTCACTTGAATTTCCCTGATACGAATGGAACCTGTGTTTGTGATCAACGGTGTCATGGTGAAAATTTGCACATTCCATGTAAATAATGTTAAAAGTAAAGGCGCATAGACTAAAGGGAGTCTTTGTTCATTTTGACAGTAATTATTGCATATGAATTCTTATTCATTTAAACAGCCACTTTTTGAAATTTCTTTTCTTTGCTAGGCAGACTGTTGCTGTAATATGTACACACACACAGAGGCGCCCAATTGAGCGCGCACACACATATACACACACATACACGCACAAATACGCAACCACCGGACAGTACAAAGCTTTTAGCCCGTCTTATCACACATCACACGCGTACATCCCTCCCGCCATTTCTTTGCTTCATTCCATTTTTCACTTTCTATTTACTCCTGCCTCCGAGTGTTTTTATTCCTGCAAATCTTCCCTCAACCTCTGTATTTTCGCAGGCAGGCAGGTAGGCAGTCGTCCATATGTAAATACTGGCCTATTATACACACAGCCTTCCTAGTCACATATGTCACAAGCAGAGATAGGACTGTGATGGGTTTCTGCGTGCTCTCTACTATCTCGCACAAACAGGCACATGCAGACCTTTGGAAAAAAAAAAAAGAGGGAAGGAGGAAAAAGCATTTACCTTACCGTTACCTTCGACCGAATATTGCCGTGATGGTTGTTAAAAAGAAGTAATTCACTGCTGACCCTTGCTCTGATGTAGAGATACATTCTTTCGCCCCCAAGGTGCTCTAATTAAAAGTGGGAGATGTGCAGTGCAAAGTGAAGAAAGAGTCTGAAGACTTTGTACAGGATCCAATCACACTTTCATACAATATCATTCAATATCCCAGTCAGTTTTGCAAGTACTTAGTGAAATGAGGGAGAAGACATTCCTTTACAGAACTTCCTTTCTTGTCAAGGAATAAAACCAGTGTTGGTTTTGAGTCCGATTCAGCAACATTTTCGACATTTTTCCAGAAAGCTAAAATATGCAATTCTTTATACCAAAATGCTGTTTCATTACCACCTTAAAATACAAATAGCCCACAAAGATTAAAATGAGAGTGAATAAAAATGTAATCAGTTATAGGATTTTGTGTCCTTTGGTCTGAAAGTGGTTAGCTTAGCTTAATTCATTCATTCATCTTCTACCGCTATGAACATATTAACATCTTCCCTCAGGTCACGGGGAGCCTGTGCCTATCTCAGGCGTCTATGGGAATTAAGGCAGGATACACCCTGGATGGAATGCCAACCCAAACCAGGGCACACACACACACTCACACACACATTCACACACTAGGGACAATTTTCCAAGGTGCCAATCAACCTGCTGTGCATGTTTTTGGACCGGGGGAAACCGGAGAACCCAGAGGAAAACCCCCAAAGGCACGGGGAGAACATGCAAACTCCACACACACATGGCCAAGACGGGAATCGAACCCGGATACTGGAGGTGTGAGGCGAACTTTCTAACCACTAAGCTTAATAATTTAGCTTAATATTTTTAATAGTATGCCATACTATTTAGATGGAATGTAAACAGGCTCACATTACCAACCAATTAATCAAAGCTGATTCGGATTAGCATGCAAACATGCAAATGTGTATTATTATTTATATAAACATGCATTTCAGTCATATAATAGGAGTATTTTTTTACTATCAATACTCACACTTTGTATAATGTGGAAAGCAAATACAACTAAAACCAACCCGAATTCTCCCACATGGTCGCTTTGTTCAGCTTGCGGTACTGAAGGCGAAGCTGGGAGCAGCTGTGCGATGTCTTCTCATCTTCCCCTCCTATCTGACCAAATTGCAGCAGAATCACCCAACCAATGTTTTTTGCAATGTTCCACAGCTCCACAAAAATGCTTGTCAGTTTACATCAGCAAAGAGTAGTTACTGTGCTGTTTGAACATTTCCCAAACAGACATTTGTGTTCTTCTATACTTTACGTGGGTTCACTGGACACACTCATCAACTATATCATTATTCAACCCATTTAACATGTACATATTTATTAACAATGAACATTTGGTTTGTAAAATCCTAAATACATAGACACAATGTGTATTAAGGCAGTATTCAGATGACAAGGCAGGGCCGGTAATGAGGAATTCACTGTATGCCTGTGAGTGTGCACATATTTCCAAGGATGTCTGATGGGTTTACTGTGCTCTTGAAAAAGACCAAACTACCCATCATTTCATGGCTGTCATTGTGCATGCCTAAATTAGCTGGCTGTCCTTGTGGGTGGATGGCACACACAGGAGATAGCAAACTGAGAAGACATGTGGGCAGAACGAGGGGGCCTTCGGTGGGTTTCTTCCTCTGTGCCTGTCACCCTGCGAACACCATTAAGTTCATTGCTCCAGAACTGTGCCAAATGCGCTTTAGTCCAACTGTATTACTGCAGGGGGGCACACAGAGTGTGATATCCTCAGTCATCTACTTTTCCGTGCTTTACTTCTAATAACATACTACATAAATCACCAAAAACTGGAAAAATGTCGGCAGACTGACAACGGCGGATATGGTGGAAGGATTTGTTTACTTTAATGGAGCTGGAGATGAAGAGAGGAACACTGTCACTGCCACACATGCATGGATAGTTGAAAGACATAGTCTATTTTGTAACACACTTAAACCCACATCCTATTTTTTTTATTCCATTTCATCCACATTCTTTCTCGAACATATCTGGCAAGTCCAGTAACAGGCAAGTATTGGACCTGTAAGTTCTTGGATAGTGACAGATTTTTTAATTTAGAGTATGTAATCTTTTGCACTTGTATTTAAATGTTAGTTCTACACTCTAGGCTGCTAAAATGCACATTATTTGATCTATTTAATCAGTTATAGGATATCCATATAGGATTATTAAACCGTTTTCTGAAGGCATATTGCACCTAAACATATGAACATGCTTAAAATTGCCCTGTTTACAATAACTGCCGGATATCTGCAACCTACAGACATCACCAGATGCTCAGTGTCTCCCCTGGTGATGCTTGCAGTCTGTAATGCAATCGTTTTCAGTTTATGCTCTTGCCCTTCAGTTCAGTCTATAGTAAACATGATGTCAGGTTCAGGCCAGGTGACTGACTTGAAGTTCTAAAAGTCAGGCCATTAACTTGGAGTTCAAATATGCATGCAGCAGGATCATTTTGCCTTTCCCTATGGCAGTAAAGTCATCAGAAGCAAGACATACAAATGTTCATTCTGTCAATTTCAATTATAAACAATCAGTTGTAACTCTATAATATTAACTATGTATTAAATATTACAAAAGAACATACACGTCATGTACGACATTTCAAATTCAGGATACCTATTTGTGCAGAATTACGTATGCTTATAAATATACACATAAAAGCACACATGTACGGGCTAGCATATGCAGTCATTTATCTGTCATAAAGATTTTATCATTCGACCACAAACAGCTGACAGCATAATGTCCACGTGATGATAATGTGTTAAACAACATAACAGGTAATTAAGATGTTCCAACTCTTACCTCTTTGCTTTTAGTGCAACTAGGTACCTTAGAGCCTAGGTCTTCGCTTGAAGTGTATTTTATAATTCAAGTTTTTAAAAAAGTCCTAGAAAAAATATGTATTTAGATTACAGTTAGAACTTATAAAGGTTACATAAACACAAACAAAATATATTGTTTGGATTATGGCCTAATCATGGGATAGGCACCACCCTTATATTAGATCCCACATGACAAGGTTTACCTACAAACAAAGTTAGTAGTTTCAGCCTCAGGTTCTTTGAATATTTTTGTTTACACATTTCTGTCTGCAAACTTCATTCATTCATTCATTCATCTTCTACTGCTATATCCGTTCTTCCCTCGGGTCTATCCCTGTGTCTATCTTAGGCGTCTATGGGCATTAAGGCAGGATACACCTTGGATGGAATGCCAACCCATCACAGGACACAGGTTGGTATTTCAGCAGTGAACAGACGTGACAAACCAAAATGGTATGCCAATTGTACAAAGAAAGTATTATTTCAATAAGATCACCACACAAACATGCGTGCAATTATTAAAATTTCTCTGGGAAGTATATTTATTTTCAAATAGAACATGTATTTCGCATCTGTTTACTGCTTGTATCTGCCAAATTGGTTGCTATTTCTAATCTCATCTGTTCTTACTAATCTACCAGATGGGTTATTTTGGCACCTAATGTTTCTTATTTATATCTTTAAATGACTTATTCTAATAGATCAACTTCCAAATGTTTTGTTCTGTGGCCATCAATGCATCTTTGATTGTTATAACCCCTAAATTGCTGCAAATAAATTTAACTTTTTTTTTTTTTTAGGGTGATTTTCTATGGACTAGTTAAACACACTTGTCAAGAAATACATTTTAATACAGAGAGAGAGAGAGAGAGAGGAATAAGATTCAAAACAAAAGCCATCCTCATCTGTAATAAACAATTTACCCAATGGATAGCAATCGGTCAAAAGTTAAAAGTGCATAACCAGGAATAAATGAGCAATGTGAGCTTTAGAGTTAACTATGAATTCCTTACAGTGTTTTTACCGTTAAAGTTATCATTTGCTGACTTATAGAGACTTGAGTGCAAAATTGTTCATAGCATGTGCAGGCCTAAGGAAATCAGAGTAATTGCGGCCATAAGCCATTGTAGAGCAACTGCTCGTAGCAATTGCAGTCATAAGGAATCCTAATGGTCTCTAAGTGATGCCATCCACACTAATCTTGCTGATATTTAGGCTGTTTGTGTAGGGCCATCCTCAAGCAGCAGTAAATACTTTTCAGATGATGAAAACTCAAATCACAAGAAGGGCATCAGGATAGATCAGGCAGGACAGCGTAACTAAAAGCAAATCGGCAGGAGGTAACGCAGACATGAGACACGAGAGTGAGAAGGCGACAGTATCCAAACATCACACCTCTTTAACCTATGAATAAAACTATTAACAAAATGACTATGTTGATTATGTTACTAATAAAAGACTACATTGCAAGTGTTCTTGAATGAAACTACACACAGAAAGACACACGTTCCCGCCTCGCCGTTTTGATTCCTGATTCTCTCATTCTGTACTTATTTCCGCTCAATGATGCTGTTCCTGTCCATTGAGGTTGTCGCAACGAAGCCTGCTTGTCAGTGCTCCCTAATGGACCATTACTTTAAATTACTTCTGCTTAATACTTCACCAATCAAGCAGATTACATCACATGTTACTATTCGAAAAGCGGACACTTTCTGCGTAGAGCAGAACGGATGGCAACTTTGACTTAAAGGTTGTTCTTCCATAGCTAATAGATTTAAGCCATTACAGTCCATTGCTTATTGATTTAATGCTGTGCAACATTAGCACTAAATGTGTCCTGGAGAATTGAATTTGGTACCAGGTTGAATGTAGCATATATTAAAGGAATAAAAGTGCTACCTTGCATCGGTGGCACGACAAAAACGTAATAATAAAACCCACATTGCATTCGATCTTGGGAAACATTGTATGCTACACATGCATGCAGATACCCTGTTGTGATTATTCCTTCTTTAAAAGGAACACGACTCATCCTTTAGCTCAGTAGTGTTTCGCCTAGACCTTTTAGCAGACTTGGACACTGTGTTCCTGAACGCCTGACCAACTTCACTTGGTCCTGTGGGGCTCATGACTCAGCATCTCGTTCTCTAAAGTGTATGTTCAAGTTATATTGAGAACTGCATTTATGAATACCATGATGTGGGAGAGTTGGATTCGAGTACCTGAGGAAGGACAAAGACCACCACTGGAACAGGTTAGTTTTATTCTCTTTATTCGCATATATATATATATATATATACACACACACACACACACACACACACACACACACACACACACACACACACACACACACACACACACACAACACACACACACACACACACACACACAAACGCACACACACACACAAACGCACACACTTCTACTTTACGGCCTAGTCTCTATGCGTGACCACAACTTCCTTCGTCCCCAAACTTTTATCCTCTCCCTGATCACTGAAAGGGAGGAAAGACTGATTAGACCATTCAAAAACCGATGTTTGGCCACGCCCCCTCTGCCACACCAGGCACTTCTGAATACTGTTTATGGATAAAATGTACATTTGAATAAGGCATGTCGATGCAATGAGAGCCTACAATAGCTTCCAGAATTTTTAATGTTTCTTCCTTTCCAATCAGTTCCTTTCTTTTCCATTTCTATTGTCCAGTCTGCGACCTGTGGCTCTGTATAACCCAATGAGTAAAGTGACACATACAGAAAATATTTCTCTCTATTTATGTTGTCTGTGTGGCACACACACACACACACACACACACACACACACACACACACACACACACATAGTTATGTGATCTCATATGAACTAAAAAGTTCTAAAACAAAAAAACTTTTTTTTTTCCATTTCCATTTTTACCCAATTATTTTAGACGCACTTCTGTTGTGATGATAAAATTCTAGCTCTTCCTCAGTAGCAGATTTTCAACAGATTTGTACACGGCCTAACGCTGAACCAAAATCACATTTGACTGTGGAATTAAACTTGATATGAGGTAATGAATTATCTTGGATACTACAGGCCATATTTGAAATGTGTTCCATCTGTTTAGATTGCTGTTTACTATCACCCTAGCAAAGCTTTATTCACATAAGCAGTCAAAGATGATATACAGTATACAGACTTACATGTCTCGTGATTGCTGACACTCAAATCATTATCAGAGGCAACAGACAATATGGCGGTGCAGCTTTGTAATAACAAGCGAACAAAGAACAGCTATTAATCTGTTTATTTTTGCTTTTTTTTTCTGTGTGGACAAAAAAGAAGCTCTGACTTCATATCACAAGACAAATTAAAAAGAAATGCTGCACTTTCTCTCCGAGAAGAGGAAATAAATCAAACAAGCCCATATTGCTGAGGTGCCGGTTGATAACAGACAGCATTTGTTGAATGCAAATAGTACACGGTGAGGTCACTGACTTCTGAACATGTGGACACATTGATATTATTTTTCTGTTCAAACTCATTTGTACATAATTGCTGAGTATTTTCTGTGTGATACTGTATAATATGATTCTTATATTTATATTTCAATTATTTCACACTTATTTTTCAAGAATTTGACTGCTTATGCCAAATAAAAAAAAAGAACGATCATTTGCTACTATACTGAGAATTCAGTGATTAAACTCAGCAGTTCTATAGAATAAAGCAACGGAAACCAGATATCCACCGTAAAACACTTACTTTATTACATTCAGACACAGCAGGTATAAATAGACTAGCAAGGCCAAGTGCCATAAGCAGTCATTGTATTTTCTGCATTGAAAAGCAGTGACAGTGAAAATGTATTACATTTAACCACAAGTTTAACCATAAGTTTGTTAATATAATTTCTAGACATTTACAAATTTTCCCTTCATTCCAGAGAGTATTTTAGAGTATTTTATTTCTTACTAAAAATAAATGCAAAGGCAAAGTATCTGGCAATAAACCGATTTCAAGTTGGTGTAGAACTGTGTAGAACTGTAGGCTTAAATGACAATATATTTGGTTTACTATAATCTTATATCAAAAAATTCTTAAATACATTTGTGTTCAAATTATTTTCATTCAGTGGCATTTTCTGTAATGCTCCGGTGAGATAAAATGGAATATATTGGACTTTAGTACAACTAAGGAAAACATGTTTGCAAAAGCACACAAAATAGCAAGTTAGCTAGAAATTGGCTAGAATAGCAATAGCTAGAACATTTTCAAACTTAGGAAACTAGATTCATGCTGAAAATCGTTGGCAGTGATTTAAGGAGAAAACTAAGCAAAAGTATATTCAATTTAACTAATCAGTGTGTTATAATTTCATTTTAACCAAAGTATTTGTAATTTCTCTTCAGCAGTGACTGGGAAAATGCATTTGAACCGGTATTTCCCCTTCAAAATCATTGTAAATACTCATCATTCAGAGGAAAGATGAAGTGAATTAAATCTGACATTATGGGCCAGAAATCATGAACACTTTCTTCTTATGTACCATCAATGAGAGAATGTGATATGCATTGCTTAGCCCTAATAGCTATACTGACAATCTATTAATAGATATTCAAATGAATATTCTCATTTAACATCCAACAGCAATCGTGGCTTTTATATCCTTATAAAGTCAAAGCGAGAACTGAAATGAAGAGTCCACAAGAGTCCACATTTTTATTCACATTGTATTAGTACAAGAAGATTAGGAGAAGATTTAAAACATTTAGTAGTAACAGCGTTTCAACCATAAGGAAAATATTTCTATTATCGCTGGATAATATGCCAGGATTTTGCTGATTAATAATTTAAAGTGTAGCAACGTCTACAAGGATGGTCTTCTGTATGTTTTGGCAACAGAACGTAAGCATGAAAAGAGAACATTTCTCGTGACTGTCTGTTGCTCATGCACTGAAGACTACTTTGGCACATTGTAGTCCACAGAGACTTTAGCAGACCTGCCATGATAAAAATTGCTACAGCTGAAATAGCTCAATTTAATTGGCTGCCACAAGCGGTCGAGCAAATTGGATCTGAGTCAATCAGATTGATCCTGTGACAATTTTTAGCACTTGAGACACTGGAGCAGAACAAACGGTATTTGAAGTTGAAAGAGTGGTGTTCCTCGGCCCAGGGGGGATAAATGATGAACTCTTGTAATCCTTCACTCTTATTCAAGATTGCTCCAGGTTCTACATTATACCAGAAACACACTTTTCCCCTCTTATGCTTCATGCGTTTCTTATATTGCAACACTGTTATAACACTTATCCTGAATAAAGCCTTCGAACCCATTTTGGGTACCTGTGAATTTTGGAATCAATACAATGAAATGTTCAATATGAAACGATAAAGCAAACATTCTGATATTTATAGATCCAGCAACGGGGGAATAAAAAAAAGTCATACACTTTTCTTCTCTTTCATTTTCAAGCTCTCTTTTATTTTGTTCAAAACTGTAGACATTCACCAATATACTGCATGATTTGACTACTAGATTCATTGAATACAGATATTAGGACTAGCAGGCAAATGTTATTCGAGTGTATATGGTAGAGGAATCTCTGTTTCTGTTGTCCAGTAGAATATGATGATGAGCTGGAAGCACGCAGGGATGTCTGGCTGCAGGTGGTTTGCTGAGTTGTCATGTTGGGTTAGCAGGAGGGGGGGTGTGAATCTTCCCAAGTTGTGCTAAAGAACCACACAAGGCTCATCTATCACCTCTAGCCAGCAGTGTATATGCCAGCAGCACTAACACCTTCGCTGGAAGTACTCTCCAGGCTTGATTGGTGACACCATTATGACCCCGGCTACACATCAGACGAGGAAAGCAGTTGGGTATTTATAGATCCAATAGGGTATATTATATTCCCTAATTCAAGAAATCCACTGATAAAGCAATCAAAGTAGGTTGGATAAAAGCATTAGCACTAACCCAGCAGTTCTATAGCCACAGAAAATCAGATGATAAAATTGTATGTATGTGTTGTAAAAAAAACAACAACAAAAAAACACTTGTGGCACCTCACACAATGGAATGGTGAAAAAGAGTTGTCACTACACATCTGTTCCAGTGACGCACTATATGACATCACATCATATGTTAAACATCATATGTATGACATCATATGTTAAAATGTAAAATGCCTTATTTAAGCCTCAGGCTTAAAAAAAAAATAAAAAATACCCCATAATATTAAATGACAGGCAGTCTTTTGTGTGTTTTCAATGTTGATGAAATGATGCTACAGTCATTAATAAAAATAAATAAATAAATACATCAAATAAGAGATTGTAATTTGAAAACGTATTGAATTACAAATGCATTGTGTTGTTCTGTGTGTGGTTCAAACCATCTTAAACGCCATTGGCTAATTATTCCACGTTCTGAAGGAAGCGCACGAGAGCATAATTGACTGTCCAAATGAAACACACAGATTATAATACAACAGAATGCAAAGAATAAGAATAAGGCTGTACAGTATATGCAGTGCGATTTTGTTATATCTGTTATATGGGGAATACTAAAAGGGAAATGTGTCTCATTTCTTGGAAATCGGTACATTGTATTAAGAATATTATAGAGTATGACATATACATATTGACAGGAAATGGTGGTTCTGTACAGAGTTAAGACAGTATTATGAAACGACCAAATTATGGAGTCAACTTGCCACATAACCCTCTTTGTACCACTTATTATTACTGAGTCAGTGTTTGCTGTGAAGTCCATCAACAGTCTGTGGAAATCCTGTTTAATATCACTGTGACTGAATACTGGAAAAAAGTAATATACTTTTTGCACTGTACCTAATCATCTCAGTGTGTAATCAGATAGCGGCTGTTACACAATGTCTATGATGTTCCTGCAGTGTCACATCATCAAAACAAAGCATAGTGTGTGAACACACACCCACACACACACACACACACACACACACACTCACACTCACACAGCACACAGACGGTATACAGACGACAGTAGACAAATAAAAAATAAATAAAGAAAGTGTTTAAAAGGACCTAATATAAGGAGAAAATGACAGAACATTGAAATAATCCATGATTATTCCCCTACTTATGGAAAAGTGGACAGAGCTAAATTGAGCGAAGAGATTAATGTGGGTGATTTTAGTTCAGGTGATGAGATAATGTGAGTGATGTGAGTGGTACGCAATTCAAGTGAGATCTCATTTCCTATTTGAAATGTACAACCTAAAAATTCAAAAAAAGTTAGGACACGTTTACACTTTGTATAATGCGATTATTTGCAAATCTCATAAACCCTTATTTGGTTGCAGTAGAAAACAAATCAAATGGTCAAAGTGTGCAACTGTTTAAAACCGTGCAGGTTATATATAAATGAAAAGCTATGCATAGTGTCTTTCAGTGAAACTGATCTGAAATATGTATTATACTATATTAGCTACATGCTATAATTATATAACAGTCATAATTTGGCCTTGTGAAGTTTTCCCAGGCCACCACACATACCGACACTGAACAAGTGCATATATTACTGAGACACATTAGTCATGTGTGCATCAATACACAGTTTGTTATCAGCAGAAACCACTGCATTATAACATCTTTGGCATTGACAGACAGTGGCAGTAAAGCGGCAGTACGAGCACAAACTGGGGAAATTATTAGGAGCTGTCTATGGGCAAGCTGCATGATTTCCCCCGCTGCTACCCCTCTATGCCATTTGTCAGAGTGTTGGCACTGGTGGCACTTTGTATGCCAGCAGCAGTCAATCATTCCACTCATGGATCCAAACAGCAGTCAAACACATGGCATGGAAATCCACAGGGGCATTTTTGCCCCTCTACTCACCACTGCTTCCCTAGGGGTCTTACAACAGAAGACAAGACAGATTGATAACAAAACAAAAAGGGAGATGTCATTACAGTTCAGGCTATGTGTATGTCCCTCACCTGATAGTGAACGCTAAGACAGGTTTGGAATGACAGTACTCCCGATGTGGTTAGAGATTCAATAATACGCAAAAAAACAAAAAAACAAATACAAATAACAGGATGTGGCCATATGTCTTAAGTTAAAAATGAAAATTGGCCAACCATGTTAACTTGCTACTCATGTTTGAAAAAAAAAACCTTTAATAACAATTAAAAATCAACCCTTTTAAGCAGAACTAAAAATGTGTGAACGCAATGTAAAGAAAGGTTTAATGGTGAAAGTGTAGACACTTAATCAAAGCTTAAATGTAGACGTAGTGTACACATTATTTTAAAAGCAAAACCCAAATTTAATACAGTCAAAGTGTCTTACAAAGCTTTTTATACATACTTGAGGTACTCACTGTCCTCTTCCTCATGCTTGAGCTCACATACACCTGTATTACACTAGATCCTTTCTGAGTGCCCTGCGAGGAATGACGCCTACACTGCCAGGGACTACATTTCCTGTCTTGGATTCCCACTACTGGATGGTTTTGTTGCATTATCAGGATCCAAGTTCTCTGGAAGGGAAAAAAAATGTAATATTTTCCAATGACAGTTGAATTCCTATTCTTCAAGACCTTACATATGCAAGCAATGGGTTATCCATACATTGAACATCTGAAAAGATTTGTAGAAGATCTCTGCAATCCAAACCAAATAATGAAATAAAACCCTACATATAGAGCCACAGATGGTGGGGCAAATATAAAAATGTAAACATGGGTCTCTAACAACTGGAAATCACACTTGGAAAATGTAATATATGTATTATATATATATATATATATATATATATATATATAATATATATATATATATATATATATATATATATACTGTGTGTGTGTGTGTGTATATATATATATATATATATATATCTATATATATATATATATATATATATATATATATATATATATATATATATATATATATATATATATATATAATAATATATATGAGTAAGAATCTGTGCCTACAAGCAATGTCATTGATTATAACAAATGGAAGAAAAGTGGGAGGAAGCCAAGACTATAGGCTTTCCATCACCTGTCATCTAACCCCTGTTCCTTTCTGCCTCTCTATCTTTCTCTCTCTCTCTGTCATTTAGTTATAGTCCTATATGGGGAACCCACGGGCTACAATGATCTAGCCCTGCAATCCTGTTATCATAACTCCTAGGACTCTGTGACACACGATAGTAGATGCAATTTGATGCCACAGGGGAGACAAACTGAGGTATCCTTTTCATTTTATAAAGTGGTGACCTAAATTTAATACGTGTCCTAAAGAGACTGTCTGACAATTACATCTCCTACTAGGATAGGAATTCTCTAAAGGACTCAGGTTTAGCAACTTATTTTATTATCAGTGTTTGTTTACATGCTTCCTCCCACTGCAAGAGACACTTTATTGTACAGAATAAAAAAAATGTTGTATAATAACTCTAAAAGAGTAATTTCAATATGGTTGAATCCATTTCATTTTGATCCACACAAATTCATTCTATAACATAAAACCACTCACATTTGTAGTGTTTTAGTTCATTGTCATAGATGAAAGCATGAAATGTGACAAAAATCATATTTGTTGTCATATTTGGGGTCAGATTTGCAGAATTGATCTTACCATACGTTATTTCTATATTGATTTTAAGCTGCCAAACAGTTTATACACTCTCAGAATCAATAGTACTAAACTCTATCCTTTCATTTTTACATATATGATGTGAAGTTAAATACAGATAGATTGTAAATAAGGAAGCTTTAAATGCTTTAAAAATGCTTTAAGGGTGATTAAAGGTTAAATATAACTTATGGAATGATAAAGGGTAGTGTCACTTTATTTTTCCAGTAGCTTTGACAAACATAATTATAAATAAAGCTTTTGTTTTATGGCTAAGCAGAGCAATTACTGCATTTCACTGGAATTACACTGTATATATACATTTCTCAGTCACAATAAAGTTTTTGTTATCTAAACCAATTAACTGAATTGAGAATTTAGCAATCAGGAAAGATAATGTAAACAAAAAATGTTTATATTTTTCAGATTAATAGTTAAAAAGAAATGTATTTTCTATTTCTCTCTCTCTCTCTCTCTCTCTCTCTCTTATCTATCTATATATATATATATATATATATATATATATATATATATATATATATATAACACTTTAATAGAAAATACATTTCTTTAATCTATTAAAGATTAATCCAAAAATAAATATACATTTTTTTGTTTAGAAAGCAGAGTTGGAGGTTTATGGATGTGGTGAGGGAGGACATTCATGTTAGTTAGTGTGAAAGAGGCAGATGTAGAGGACAGGGTAGTGTGAAGAAGAATGATCTGCTGTGGTGTCCCCTAACGGGAGCTGCTGTGTCTATAAATGAAAATAAAAAAACAAAGCAGACACTTAATGCTTTTATTTTAAACTATATATATATCTATATATATTAATATATATATATATATATATATATATATATATCTATATATATATATATATATGACATATGACAGTAATGCAAATCACATCATTTCTACAATATGGAAGAGCCATCAAAGCTACACTAAAGCTTTCTATCTTTACTAAATTCCCCATATGCCACAACCACAAACATTCATGTTAATGAGTCATCTGCTGAAAACCCCAGAGTGCTACGCTAGAATCATAAACACACTCAGTGACATTTGTAATAAAATTGGTCTGTTTATATTTCAGGAAAGTGCACCATGACACAATGGGGTTTTCCATTCCATTGATTTAGGATTACTGAACAGAAGTGCCTATTGCATATTTCTACAGAAACAAACGAATGAATGAGTTATAATAGCATAGTGGTTAAGGATTCGATTAATCCAGATACACCAAGTTGCCACCAGTGGGCCCCTGAGCGAGGCTCTTAACCCCATAGCCTCCCACTTGTATGAATGAGTTTTAAAAAAGCCAGCCGCTGTGAATATTGGCATGTGCCAAATGATTAAATGTAAATTTAAACCAGTTTCCATTGGAAGTCACATAAGAGTCGACTATTGTACATGCAGAAAATATATTCACCTGTTCCATAATTTGCTAGAAAATACCAACAGCAACTGAAGCATATGATAAAAGCAAGCATCAGAGTTCACTGATAACTTTGGAAAACCATTATACAGTACAGTGGAAACTCTGCTTATGAGTGTGCTAGTAAACAAGCAATTCAGTTAACTTCCTATACGGCACCTTGCTGCCTGAGCTCTGCTCCACTGGTCCCGCCTTCTCTCGGGGTAAGAAGTAGGTTTACTTCAAGGCTCTTCTCTTCGAGGTGGTGAAATGAACTTCCTCTTGATATTCAAACAGCAGAGTCACTGGCTATCTTCAAGCGGCGAGTGAAGAAAAATACTCTTCCTAAAATACTTGAACTAGCACTTTTCTCACTCTTCACTGTTTGGTTTAAAAAGAAAAAACCTCTCAGCAGAATTTATAAGTTGTTTGTAACCAGTGTTGATTTATTCGTTGATAGGGACTCAAAGCACTTTTTCTATGTTGCTCTGGATTCTGAAAATGTAAATGATAAAATAGCAGTGTTGGGGAGTAACGAGTTACATGTAATTTAATTTAATAATATTACATGTAAGTTACATGTAATTTAATTACAAAATAAATGTAACAGTAATTCGTTACAGTTACTGAGAAAATAAAAGTGTAATTACATTACAGATACTTATGGAAATGGTAAAGATTACAAATAGGGTTACATCTGAACAATATCATGTAAAATCAGTGCTTTAGACGACAGCACAAGTTTTCAACTGAAAAATGATTTCGATTTGAATGACGACAATCTGATGAAGTTTCATTTTGAAAAATAGAACCCATTTTTTCAAGGGTTTGAAACTTTTTTATTAGAATGTTAACTTAAAGTGCCACCTAGTGGACGAATGATAGTCATCAAATGTAATCAATTACTTTACTTTTATAAAGCAATTAAAAAGTCGCACTACTTACATTTTGAATTGGGTTATCTGTAATCTTTTACATTTCCAACTAACCTTCCCAACACCCCAACACTGTAAATGAGAGGGACTGTATATGAAAGGTCAAGTAAATGGTGTTAAGGAAAGCATTAGTTATGCAAACTTAAGAACAAATCAACCACAGTCCTGGAGCACTGCTAAGTTTAGCCAAACAGCAATATGAGTTTAGCAAGAGGTATTTTGGAGACACAGCAAACATACAGGACAAAAATGTTACTCCGTAAAATCTTAAAACTCAACTAAATACACTTGTTAGAAATTTGCACCACTCTACCTTCTCTACAATATCAGAAATACTTGGCCATTTCTATTCACAAAGCTGCGTGTTTAGTCTCTTGTGATTTCCTGACTGAAATAAATATGATGTAAATATTTATGAAGAGAGGACACTATCTATGAAAGGTCAGGTAAATGGTGGTAAGGAAAGCATTAGAACTTAGTCTGTTTTTGTCTGCCAGAAGTTTTAAATTGATGCAGGAGTTCATCGTCCAAAAGGAAGATAAACTTAAAGACCTGCCAAGTCTAAACTGGATTGGAATACAAAACTAAGATCCTGAATATGTTAGAATGTCGCGGTCACAGTGCAGATCTATATCTGGATAATAATCTGAAGAAACAACTAAAAGTCTCTGTCCACCTTTAACCACCATCCAATCTGATACAGATGGAGGAGTCTACAAAAAAGCATATGCAAAAACAAACACCAGGACTTTGATTTGCAAAGATGATAGAGAAGTATCCCGGAATTATATTCAACACCTGAAGCTACAGTTGCAAACATGAGGTGATTCGATCAAGCCTTAAACCATAATGACAACAACAGATGTCAACAAGTAGTAACAAATAGAAGAACGCTTTGCACATTCAAAAGGTACAATAGATGGGGTGCTTTAAATACAGCAGGATATATTTTTAAATGGAACATAGAAGCACATGGAAGTGGTAATAAGATGTTGAACCTCTGTTTCGAAGATCATGGGTTCCATCCCTACCAAGTTGCCACTGCTGGGTCTTTAGCAAGGCCTTTAACCCTCAATTGCTCTGCTATAGAACTGAGATAATTGTAAATTACTCTGGATAAGGGAGTCTGCCAAATTCTGTAAATGTAAATGTAAATCTCAATTTGTATGCTTTCTTCTTGCTATGTGTAAACTTACAATTCCTGCAACGATCTTATACATTCATTCATTCATTCTGGGGCATTGGGAGCCTGTGCCTATCTCAGGCGTCTATGGGCATTAAGGCAGGATACACCCTGAATGGAATGCCAACCCATCGCAGGGCACACACACTCACAATCACACACACATTCATATACTAGGGACAATTTTTCCAAGGTTCCAATCAACCTACCGTGCATGTTTTTGTACCGGGAGGAAACTGGAGAACCTGGAGAAAAACCCCCCTGAGGCACGGGGAGAAGGGGGGAAAGAACATGAAAACTCCACATACACACATGGCCGAAACGGGAATCGAACCCGGACCCTGGAGGTGTGAGGCGAACGTGCTAAGCACTAAGCCATTGTGAAAAAGTTATTCAAGGTTTTTTAACTTTTTTGAGTACACACTATTGCTGTTTCTACCACTGCTATTCCAAAAGCATTGCATCCTTATCATTACTGCGTCAGAAACAACATGAGCCTAATTCTGATATAAACTGACGGGGTTCTGACGGGGGTCTGTGTATGTGACCAATAAAATTTGAATTTGAATTTGATTTGAATTTGAATTTGAACTGTATCTTATGTATAACACGGCGACTGTATACAGCATTGTGAACATCAAAAGAGCAAAGGAACAAGGTGGATTAGCAAGAGAGAGAGAGGAATAGTGAAGTGTACATTCCCCTCCATTGCAGATTTACTGATCCATCTGCACTTTATGTGAATGAAATGGAAAGGAGAATAGAGGAGTGTTTACAACCCCATAAACCCTTCTGTTAAAAGGCAAGGACTTGGCCACCCTGAAACTATGTCAAAGCGTCCTTAAGTCCAAGTGTAATGCTGTGTTTTAACATGGATAAACATTTATTGATCCATTTAGATCTTGCTTTGTTTGTTCCTATACTCCAACCTTAGTTGGGAATAATTGTCCGAGATAGAAGTAAAAAAAAACATTTTCTTATATTGTGTTAAAATAGCAAGTGGCAATAAAATCATGGGTCACCAAAACCAGAGAACCTGTGAAACTGACCACGGTATAAATAGAGGAGAATTAAAACATTTATTACCAAATAGAGAAAGAACAAGAGTTGAAAGATCCTTATTAAAATTCTAACTGACCTCTAGATCTGTGTTTCACTAATAATACAATTCAGTATTGCCTTTTTCATAATAGCATAGATCTTGTCATCACCTTCTCTCTTAGCATAGCCTAAAATAATCTAATCCACTACTTTGGATCCCGTCGTGACACAGACACATACTGTAGACTTCAGTGTCTGTGCAAATGCCAAATATTCTTAGCGACTTTGCAAATCAACTCCTGTACTGTCATATAAACCTAAGCCCTCTTGTTGATATTCACAGCAGCAGCGTGAACAAATCATTTCAGCATGTGCCATATAATAACTGTTTTTTTTAATTATTATTAGTGTGGTTCAATCTGTCTTGTACATCTATTGCTGAAGCATTATAATAATAATTACTCCGTTCTATGTTTAAGACAGTTACTATAGTTATACATACACATAATTGTAAATGGTTTACAAACAAGGCTGTAAATAAATCAGTTTAATTTATTTTAAAATGCCAATTTATGAAAAACAAATTTTCCACCCTGACTTATTTATTCATTATTAGATTTATTCTGTACAAACAAAAGCCAATCATGGAATACACCTCCTTTGGTGAGAAAGTAGTCCATAATTGTGAAGCATGCTCACCCATTCCTTCCTAGGGGCATTTAATCTTGGCCCATAGTCCTGCTGCCATTTAATTATTTTAATTAAATTATATTTAATTTACATATTATATTTGAATTTAATTACAAAATAAATGTAACAATAATTTGTTACAGTTATTGAGAAAATAAATAATTCATTCATTCATCTTCTACCGCTTTATCCGATCTTCCCTAGGGTCATGGGGAGCCTGTGCCTATCTCAGGCGTCTATGGGCATTAAGGCAGGATACACTCTGGATGGAATGCCAACCCATCACAGGACACACACACACTCACATTCACACACACATTCATACACTAAGGACAATTTTTTCAAGGTGCCAATCAACCTACCGTGCATGTTTTTGGACCGGGAGGAGGAACCGGAGAACCCGGAGAAAAAGAAAAAAACCCCCTGAGGCACGGGGAGAAACGGTGGGGGGAGAACATGCAAACTCCACACACACATGGCCGAGACGGGAATCGAACCCGGACCCTGGCGGTGTGAGGCGAACGTGCTAACCACTAAACCACCGTGCCCCCTGAGAAAATAAATGTGTAATTAAATTACAGATACTTATGGAAATGGTAAAGATTACAAATAGGGTTACATCTGAACAATATCATGTAAAATCAGTGCTTTAGACGACGGCATGATTTTCAACTGAAACATGATTTTGATTTGAATGACGACAATCTGATGCAGTTTCATTTCGTAAAATAGAAACTATTTTTTTCTACGGTTTTCATTCTGAGGGTTTGAAACTTTTTTCTTAGAATGTTAACTTAAAGTGCCACCTAGTGGACGAATGAAAGTCATTAAATGTAATCAGTTACATTACTTTTATAAAGCAATTTAAAAGTCACATTACTTAAATTTTTAATAGGGTTATCTGTAATCTTTTACATTTCCAAACTAGCCTTCCCAACACTGTAAATGAGAGGGACTGTATATGAAAGGTCAAGTAAATGGTGGTAAGGAAAGCATTAGTTACGCAAACTAAACAACATAATCAACCACAGTCCTGGAGCACTGCTAAGTTTTAGCCAAACACCAATATGAGTTTACCAAGGCATTTTGGAGACACAGCAAACATACAGGACAAAAACGTTAAGCCGCAAAATCTTAAAACTTAACTAAATACACTTGTTAGAAATTTGCACCACTCTACATTGTCATTTCAAGACTGAAATAAATATGATGTAAATATGTATGAAGAGAGGACACTATCTCGGAAACCTGAACACCCAGAGGAATCCCTATGGACATGCGGAAATCATGCAAAATGTTGCACAATCAAGCCATCCTGCTCATTTCTGACTTAAACCCAAGACTGTGAAGCTGGTAGTCAGTGACTATGTTCTACACTAACATTCTACTCCAATTCTAATACGAAAAACATAAAAATACTCATTTACTTTAATAGATGACTATTTTCCACACGCTAATTATCAGAGCAAACTAGGCTAAAGAGTGAATCCAAGCTATTTCAATCAGTGCATTTTCTTCATTAGTTATTTTTGCCTCTGCCTGGTGTGGTTCCTCCCCTATTTAAGCCACGCTCATTATGCAAACAAGAGAGCTATTTTAAATTAACTAAGTAATATGTTCCAGAGATGTTGATTAGCAACATTAATTGTTCATATGGAGCTTTCACATTTAAAAAGCCCAATTTTTGCTGTTAATTATGAGCAGTTGCATAACAGTGTGTTTTAATAACTCTAAGCTCTCATTTGGATCTTGCCAAAGTGTTACAGTATAATTAGGAAAGGGGGGGGGGGTCCAGACTGCTTATTTATAATGAAAATTATTTACTGAAATGATCAGCCGTGGCCTCGGAGTAATATATGAGACAAACGATCTGTTGTGGGTCTTTGTAATGAAAGTGTAGTTTGTGATTAAACCATTTGTGTGAGAGTCATACATGATTTAGGGCTGCAGGATGCGGAACAATATTGAAGACGCATACATCGTTCTGGAAAAAAAAATGGATTTCTAAACTGTCCCTTCTAACTTGCTGGTGCATATTTAATCGGCCGGTCTCCTGTTAGAAATGTTCGCTCTATACGTAAGACACAAAGTGGAAAAAAAAAAACAGTTTCGTCTTAATAGAGTGTGGTATTTTTAGAGAATGCATTATTCATTCTTCACACACTCAGTCACTCACTGACCTTAAGTAACACCTCTGGAGAACTTTAAAGTTGATGTTTCCAAAAGGTTTTTTTTTTTTTTTTGGGATTCCCTGTGGCTCGAGTTATTCTTCCTTGACTGAGTAAAGATTTACCAGATGGCTGAACACTCAGTTGACCATGAGATTTATGATCTTGACAGTAAGTATCACAAGCGATTTCAAGATTATATTTAGATGGGTTTATATCTCGCCGCTGCTGAGTGAAGAGGAGACACTCGGCCGAATGAGCTACAAGGCACGATTCTCTCTCATTGAGCCGTAATGACACAAGCCAAGTGATTTATGCCTAGTGTTAATTACATGCAGGAAAGTAATTTGTTATGCTACAAACACAGACAGTAGCTTTGTTATGTAATTAAATAACACACAAATAATAAATTGGTCAGTTGCACTGCAGACGTGTTTATTGTTTTGCTAAGGCAATTCAATTTTATAATGTGTCTGTCACTTTGCAGTAATAATCCAACACGTGAATTATTTTCATATTTTGTGTATACAGAGATGACAAACTATACATAACCTTCACTCTAGTTAGAGTGAGGTGGTACGGGTTCTCACACTATTACCTCTATCTCTGTCAGTCTGTCTGTCTGTCTTTCTATTTATGTATATATATATATATATATATATATATATATATATATATATATATATATATATATATATATATATATATAGTATTATGCTTGATTACTATGTGAGTGATCTGCTTGGTCACTCTGTGTTGTATTGGAATATTAAAGAGGCGATAGGTGTGTTTAATTATCAAAAATTCCCTGAATGACGCCTAATAGCTGCTTATTCACAAAAGGTATAAGCTACTCGTTATATTAGCGTATATTACCATAAGTAACCTAAACATATCACCAGTTTATATGGAAAGAAACTGGAGCATAATTCTTAAACCACAATTAAAACACATAAAAAATGAACAGTGAAATGATCGAGAAATTAATATTAAAAGAATAATCTACAATCATACACACACACAATCACACACACATTAAGTATGTATGTATATGTAATATTTGCATGTCTATATATAGCTTAAGGAATTGTAATGAATATTGTATGAATATAATGTAATGCAATGAATATTGAGTTTTGTATTGAGTTTAAAGTGTTAGTATAATATGTCTGCCTAGGGGTTTCTTTTAGATTTCCTCCAGACAGACAAACAGACAGACAGACAGACAGACATGACCTTTGGTAACAAACAAGGCAGAAAGCAACAAGACATCTGGCCAAGGTGGATGAGACAGAGGCAAGAAGTGATTTAAACATGACTGTGAAAAGAGTCATTTGTTCCTGATCACCTGATCATCATCACCTTCCTTTTCTCTGCGTGTGTTCTATGGAGTGAATGTACAACCCTATGTGTGTGTGTGCGAGTGTGTCAAGACTGATCCGCATGCATTTAAAATGTTTGGCAGTTTCCTCCAATTCCTTTTATTCCAACAATATTTCATAACATTTCTCTGCTTGGATGTGTCCAACAAGCAATGACTCATACATGCATGTAATAGTGTCAACTGCTTATGGCAAGCCTATATAAATGCAATGTTCCTTCTCATTATAAGACCCTAATTATTAATAATCTCATGATAATAGCAATTTATTTGCTCGCTTCCGTGCTCGCCGCCCATGCAGGGTAGCTGAATTGATGGAAAGCTCCATTAAAATAGATGGCAGTGTTTGTTCTGGAGCACGGGTGCTACGCTGTCTCACAAGGCAGGTTTGGTTATTCCACACATCTGTTGACTTACGCCTAACTCTTTAGTAATTAGGCTGGCTAATAGCTTGCTGCAAGGAGGCCGAGTGCATGCGGGATCTCCTGAGAGAACCACAGGAGAAACAGCCTGTAATTGAGTGGTCAGCCTGATGATTTCACATGCACGCATGCAAACACACACACACACACACACACACACACACACATACACAGACAGACACAAACCTGTAAGATTAAATGCAATCAAAAATAAATAAAAAAAAAAGTATCCACTGACCCTTGTGTTGCTTTTGTGCATGGTGCTATTGTGATGTGCATTTTATTCAGCATGTTTAATCCACCTGATTTTAACTCTCAGTTTTAACTATTTACTCTTAATACACAAAAAGTATGCCCAGACAGTAGATGAGCCTGGCACATTAAATCAATGTATGGAAGATGAATTAACCAGGAATTAACCAGGTACATTTATTCACTTTCAGTGACTGAATTATTCAGGTCAGGGCCAATATGGAACTGGATGCATTCCAATTCCTGGCCCAATTCCCACACATAAACATACACCAACAGATAAACACACACTAATACCATATGCATGTTTTCCAATAGGTAGGACGTAACCCTAGAACACAAAGGAAACCCTGGACACTGAGGGGAACCTAAAAAGCGCCAAACTGATTGTAACTTGAGCTGTGATTTAAACGGAGAACCCCGGAGCTGAGAGGAAGTAATGCTACCCGCTTCACTATCATGCAGGCCTAAATATAGCCAGCTAGTCTGAAATATAATAGATAATTGGTTTAAAGGCCCACCTAAATCTAGTGACCTATCATTAAAGCACAATATAAGAAGACTCCTTTATGTAACGTGGTAAATAGTGTTTTATTTTTTACTATTTAAAAAGTACAGCTTAATAAAAAGAAAAAAAACAACAAACAAACAAACTGTGACACCACTCTCGTAGCATTGTGTTAACAACCGACACCTAAGGATTTAATAAGAGATTTTCGACCATAATCATTGGCTTCCCTCTGTTTGTCTGTTTCAAGCATGCTCACTAAAACAGAGACTGGCACATTCATTAGCAGCAGCACTGCTGTTTAAGTGGTCTGGCTCCCCTGACCTCTCAAGACTTTGCTTTTTGAGACATATACACTTGATGTTTGGTGCGCATCCTTTCACTCAGCTTTTGATCTTTGATCATTTTTGAAGCGGAACGTCATAAAAAAAAAACCTTTTCAGAAAGCCTAGGTTTTTCAGGCATCAGAGATAATCAAGCAAAGCCTGTGGACCTAGGATTTACTCTAATGAACACAACATCACAGCATTTGTCTGAGGTCATAACCAGAGTCTCTTCTTAGCGGAGTCTGCCCCTCTCTCTCTCTCTCTCTCTCTCTCTCTCATCACCAACAAAAGCATGGACGGATGAAATTGACCTTCATCATAAACAACCAGTTCCGAGCCTAATAGCAAATCAAAAGACACAAACTTGTAAACACTTTGAGTGCTTTTCCTGCTCTGCATTTGTATCAGACTACCAATATGTGCCGGCCTTGTGTGACTCATGCTCCCCCGTGTATGATTTTGACTTTTCTTCAAGTAGAGAAGAAAAAAAAAAAAGAGAGAGACAGATTCTCAGCAAACCAAAGGAATGATTGTTACACGGACATGCAAGTAATGCACTGCATTGTTGGAACCGTTTTACTGAAGCCCTGTTGCTTCCTTGTGCACCATAAGCCTTAGATCGCATTTAGATAACTATGTTATTATACCAACCTCGGTAAAAGCTCCATTTGTGAGGGGAAATTTGAGGGAAGACTGTCTCTTATTATATCCCAATTAGAGATATAAAAAGAGAGGGTAAAAAAAACACAAGTTAAAAGAAAAAAAAATATTGAAAGTACAAAAGGCCATGTGCTAATGGAACAACTACATGTTGTGGATGTAATTACAGTGCACTGAAACGGTACTGGTCTTTGTCATTTGTTTAAATAGAAACAATGATTAGATTTTGCAATTTTGACCTTTTGTGGCGGTGTGTTTTCTGAGAGCAGTGACTGTCACATGTAATACTGTTTACTGAACACTTCCAAAGCTGCCTCAAAACAGAACGTTTAGCTGGGATTATACATGATTTTGATTTATTTTTAATTTTTTTGTGTAATTCCATGTAAGGCACAAGGGCAATGCAACAATTTGTGGACTCCAAAGGCTCTTTTCAAACTGGTCAAAAAAATGTCCCCAAACAAACAACAACCAAAAAAGACCTTTTTTTCCCCTTATTATACGACACCACAATATATTTATGATTAGATTCTGTGGCCACTTGTTGTATGAACTGTTAATGAAACAATGCTATATGAGAAACCACAATCAACTACTCTTCAAGACATGGTTTTATAGAAAATGTAATTTAAGAATTTAAATGTGATGTGGTATAAAACTGGTTTGAACAATAGTGCTGTGAAAATCGGTGTTGTTGATTTTTCAGAATGGGAAGAACAGTTTTCAATCCCCTTCAACTGTTATTTAAAACAATGTTTAAAAAGAATAAAAAGATTATAAATTATGAATTCATTAGTGCTTATAAATATATCCCTAATGAGGAAACCGGTGGTGATAGTGGCAAGGGAAAAAACCTTGAAAGGAACCTGACTCAAAACCCGACACATCCTCATCTGGGTGGCACTGAACATCCATTCATCATATCATATCCTATCGGATCATGTTGTATCATATCATATCACATCATTTCATATATATCATATATCATATCATATAGAAATATATCATATCACATCATTTCATATATATCATATATCATATCATATAGAAATATATCATATCACATCATATCATATATCAACATTTATACTAACGCATTGTCATTGGCAGCTACTTTACAGCAATTTATTCACCAGACGCTTGACAAACAGATTTGGAAGAAAAATTAATATAATTATTGATACTGTGTATAATTGTACAGCTTTTTCAAGGAGGGTGCAGTGCCAGAGTTGTCTTTTATATTTCTTATCCACTTGATAGAAAAATGACTTGTTTTATGTTACTTTCTTATTACAGGTATTAACAGGAGCTGGTCTACTTTTACAGTTGTTTCTACATGTGAAGCAATTTTAAATTGAAAAAAACAATTTTTTTCAATAAATAAATAAAAAAACAAATGTAACACTGGTAAATTGTAATAGTGCTAATCAAAGAAACTTTAGAATTTTCTTTTATAATTGCACGCGCCATTGTTTACATTTATTTCTTAATACGTCTGATTTCCTGAGAGGATACATTCCTGGATAGTATAATATTAAAAAGCATAACTGTAGTATAGTATTGCAGTACAACCCTTTAACTGCATTCTATTGCCGTCCATGGACGCTTATTGAACAATGCCTTAGATTTACTCAACACTGACAATTTGAACAACAAGGATGCCACACTTTGTAAAAAAATAAATAAATAAAGTAAATAATAATAATATACACTTACTGTTGACAAGTATATAATGAAGGGAAAGCCTGTCACGAACTCTCATTACATTAATGTTCCTTTGTGTGGCAGTCAGGGAGTTGAGAAAGTTTACATGAAAAGCCTGTTCTTTGTAATTACTTGCAGTTTTGGGACAAAATGTTGAGGTTAGGCAAAAGAAAAAAGAAAAAAAAATGCCAGCGAGCAAAGAGGATTTACAGTTCAGCAAAGGGAAAGAGCTTCAAAAGCAAGCAGAGCTATTGTCAGAAAGTAATTCCATTTTGTGAATATGCGCTTGACTGCTTATAGTGACAGCCTAGTCTTCAGCCTGTCTTTCCTAGCATCTCTGCCTACGCCAAACACTGACAGAATGTCATTTCCACATTCAAAAATGCTGCAGTAAGAGCATGCGTTTTTTTTTTTTTTTTTTTTTTTTTTGTCTTTCTCTCTCCAAGAACCAAATATACACTACACGGGTGGATGTTGAAATAAAATATAAATAGACGAATACATAAAATCATCCTTTTCAGTAACTAATTTTAAATCATATGAAAGCATTTCAGAAGCCCTTTTTCGGTTAGGTCTACATGCCACACATTCCCTCGTGAACAAAAGCTCGGTAGGAGAAAGATAAATGCTGTGTACATGTATTGAATATGAAGCTCGGATTTCACAAAGGGGTGGGGTGAGGGGAACTAGAGGTGTTGTAATGATTTTTAATGAGTTTAGCGCTCTCTCTCTCGTCTACTCATCACATCCTGACAAAACAATATGACTGCAAACACCTGCTAGGAAGCAAGGAGATCTGCACATGACATGCCACAGAAGAATGAAGACAAACAATGGGCTACTCTGCGATGAGAGACACTCTGAAATGGGAACAGGCTGTCATCGCCACTTAGGCCGGGTCAATGTGTCTAACCCTTTCTCTTTGTGGGCCAGATGGAGAAGATTCCAGAGTCGTGGGGCATAGTCACAAACTTGCAAGGTTATTTTTGTACTTTTGGACAGAATTCTATAAATAAATATTTACCGTTTTCTCTTGCTGGTAATATTGCTTCGGTTCCAGTGATTTTTCTGTGGAAAAATGATAATGATACATCTTTACGAGGGTGTTTTTTTTTTTTTTATAGCTAGTCAGAAGCTAGCTATAGAAACGCACCTTTATGGTTATCACATTTTAGATTTGACATGATAGTGACACTTTGTGATCAAACTAGGGACTTATTTTACAGATAGTTGACTAATTTAACTTATTTAAGAAAAAAAGAAAAGAAAAGAAAGAAAGACAGTGTGTAGAGAGGAAAAAAAAAGGCTGTTGTCTGGACACTTGTATTCCAGATAACAATAGCCTTTAATAAAGAAGCTGATCTTATTCATAATAATTCAATAACTCCATTTGGCTTAAACGGCCTAATTCTTTTTTTGCATTTAGCCAGAACAAATCCTCAATTCCTCTCTACAATGTCTAGCAAAATAAAAGGCTGTCTCAGAAAGAACAATACAACTGGAGATTAAATTTCCATTAGTTATATGGTTCACATGGGTCACTCAAGCAGAGCCGAGTGTGAGGTTTTGGTGTTACGTCCAGCGACCGCACATTTCCTCACACCCCTTTTACCAGCTGCTGCAGCAAAGAGAAGTGTGGCTGTTAGGTGTGAGACAAGCAGATAGTGATCAAAACAGACATGTTAATGTGGGTAAAAGCAGGCAGTAGTGCAAGCTGAGTGGGGTGTGGGTTTAATCTAGCCGTGGTCAGGCCCAACTGAGCATGACAGCTCACTTTTTCCGTCCTCTTTTTAAAATGCACAATGAGATATCCATAATGTATGAGGGAGCTGCTTCATGCCGTGCCTGCTCTCTACCGCACAACACATTACTGTATAGAATTGCCCTTGCTATTAGTAAACACCAACGCAGAAACCAGAGTGCAGATGGATGTGGCTTTTCATCAGAATAACACATCCGGGACTCAGCGTAGTCGGTTTATAAGCTTATAAGTTTATAAGTTTTTTTTTTTTTTTGGCTTTTGCAGTGATTTTTCTTACCTGGACAGCAGATGTTTTTTTGTAAAAATAAGACAAGATCCAATTTGTTGCATATAACATTCTGGATAAACAACAAACATCTTGAAACAACGATAAAATGTAATGTTTAATTATTATTATTATTATGTCATGTTGCATTTTTCTGTGTCTGCTGCTCTGTTTTAAACAGAGGTGACAAAAGTATACACATCCTTCTCTTAAGTAGAGTTACAGAATTACATTTTTAAAATACTCAGGTAAAAGGTGAAGTATGGACTTTTTTTTACGCAATTAAAGAAGTAAAGAATTTAGAGCTCTGACATGCACTTAAAATAAAAAAAACATTATCACGTCTGAATACTTCAAACATGGGCTTCTACAAATAGCTATGCTTTATGCAAATAATAATGTTTATTATTAGTGAAACAAAACTTAACCCAGAGCATTGAAAACTAAATATTTTTTAGCTTATACCAAAGAAACTTAACATTCATAAAGATTATTTGTTTTTACTTAGAAATACAGATTTTAAACTTTCTATTGTTATAATACTTTAATAGCTTTAATTTGTCTATAGGGGGCACGGTGGCTTAGTGGTTAGCACGTTCGCCTCACACCGCCAGGGTCCGGGTTCGATTCCCGTCTCGGCCATGTGTGTGTGGAGTTTGCATGTTCTCCCCGTGCCTCAGGGGGTTTTTTCTCCGGGTTCTCCGGTTTCCTCCCTGTCCAAAAACGTGCACGGTAGGTTGATTGGCACCTTGGAAAATTGTCCCTAGTGTGTGAATGTGTGTGTGAATGTGAGTGTGTGTGTGTGTCCTGCGATGGGTTGGCATTCCATCCAGGGTGTATCCTGCCTTAATGCCCATAGACGCCTGAGATAGGCACAGGCTCCCCGTGACCCGAGGAAAGATCGTATATAGCGGTAGAAGATGAATGAATGAATGAATGAATTTGTCTATAAGAGCCTTTAGTTGTCAGATATATATTATAGCACAGTGAAAGTCTTTCTTCACATATCCCAGCTTGTTTTAGAAGCTAGGGTCAGAGTGCAGGATTAGCCATGATTCCATGTCCCTGGAGCACAGAGGGTTAAGGGCCTTGCTTAAGGACCCAAGAGTAGCAGCTTGGGTCCGAAATCGGGGTTTGAACCCCTGACTTTCCAATCATTAACCCAGCTTCTTAACAACTGAACCACACCCTCCCCACATGACTGTGAGGCAATTATTCACTGAGAAATAGGTTGTTTTATTTGTGTCTTTGGAGAGAGATGACAGAACTGACACAGAGCTTTTGTTGTTATTATGAGTGTTTACAAATAAAGTAAACCCTTAACAGAATTTGAATTTTTCTGTAAGATAAAAAAAGAAAATAGAATTTTGGTGTATTTGTCGACAGTTCATTGGCAGATGTATGCATCATGCCGGTTATTGTTGCTTGAGTTTATACTTGGCACATCAGTAAAACTGAATTCGAAATGATTTGTTGGTAGAGTTTATTTTGAGTAAAGAAATAAATAAATGTGTAAGGTTATAATTAGTTCTCTTTTATATTCATGTATTTATTTGTATTTTCTGTTTTAAAAATGGTCAAATAGACCTGCACACTGACAGCCCTAATTACGTAATGAATGCATCCAGGCATTCCTCATATATAACACAAGCAGAGAAAAGATGACGATCAGGAATGTCTCTGTTCCAGGTCATGTTTACATCACTGCTGTCTCATACACATTAACCAGACTTCCTTCTGCCTTGTTCATTATTAGCTTTGTAAACTAGCCTATGTCTGTGGTGTGTGATAACCCGGGAATGATAGTTTGTAGGTTTACCATAAATAGTTTGAGGAGCCGAGAAATGTGTGCATTGCGCAGAAAAATATATATCAAATAGATTAAAAAAGTAAACCAAAGTAACGAACCTGGTTTGAATATGTAAGAAATAGAAAGAACATATACAGTGCCTTGCGAAAGTATTCGGCCCCCTTGAACTTTGTGACCTTTTGCCACATTTCAGGCTTCAAACATAAATATATAAGACTGTATTTTTTTGTGAAGAATCAACAACAAGTGGGACACAATCATGAAGTACTTCTTCTTTAAAAAAATGAGTATCTTTATTCAACCTAAGTGAAGGATATGTGTGTACTTTGACCATCTATGCATGTGAGATTAGCTTTCTGTTTGCTAATCATTATATTGCATTATCTTCCTGACTCTGTAACTTCAAAATAGTCATATAATATAGACTCTCACTCATTGGACTCTCACTCAGAAAACCTCTGAATAATAATAATCAAGTTCATATTTTGCATATAAAACAAACAAACAAACAAACAAACAAACAAAAACCCTTTCCCTAAAAACCAGGAAATTGACACTTAGAAATGCAACTTCCACACCACTGTAGGTTAATTTCATTTATCACTTCAGACAACTCCAGGTCTCACTAGGAGGTCAACTGGGATTGCAAGTACACACTGGAGTGCTAAAGAAGCTGGTGTCAGTGTTTGTTTTAAGCACCCTATTTTTCAAAGAAGAAATAAATATTATTCAAGCATGCATGTCTAAATTTGGCAAAGTGAAATTGATTGCACTTGGGATATTTGTGCCTTTGTGCACAAGTGTGTTGTCTATGGTTATATAAAAATGAACACAAACGCTGCCTTTGCCTGCTGCGATTGTTGCTAAGTGTAGCACTGTTGTTGGCCATAGTGCAAACAAGCATTGGTCCTCTCTCACACTTTTTTGGCTAGTTAAATTTAATTAGATATTTAATTGGCAACACATACTGGCTCCGAGAAAGAATTAAATGTGAAATAAGGTTTGTGAATCCCGAGACATCTGTTAGTTCAAATATAACGCTGATGCAACCAGTATTGAAAATGGTATTTTGTTCAAAATAACAAAAATAGATGAAATAAACCTTTTAACTGAAATAATAATTCATCAAAGTGACCAGCACAACGTCACCAAATTGCACATACGTATACAATTGCATTATAGATTTGACAATGCCACTCGATAAATTGATTGGAGTCCTGTAAAAACAGCTCATTGACCTGGAATAGATCTCTAGCGAAGCATTACGTTTGTATTCTTTGCATTTTAAAACCAAATTCCGATAATAACTACGCTCTTCCTCTCCTCCACATATTAATACAGTGGTGTGTGAAGACAGCTACATTTGCTATACAAAAGTAAAGTGTAAGTCTGACCCATCCAGGCTGTGTAGATTAGCTAACCTATTCATTTCCAGGCGCAGCCTCCTGGCAGCATCTGAAGCGCAACTGAAAAAGACGCTCTGGCACCAAAGATGATGTCTGTAGCACATAATCCGAGCCTAGAGATTTTCAGCCATCACTTTCATGTGACTGATCACAAAGCAGTAGCACATAGCACTACTGACGTGACAAATAAATCACAACACAAGTGCGTTGATTCCACTTCTTGGGGAAAAAAAAAAACTTCGTAATACGCCTCCCTTTTATCGCATTCGCCATTGTTTCATAAGAATTTCGGCAAAATTGATAGTGTTGAATAGATAAGGACTTGGACTATAATTTCTCTACTAATACCCTGAAAGAGGCGAACCTTTCATTGCTTTGTCACTTTTGTTCCTCTGACAGTCAGTGCTCTCCTGTGATAATTGGGAACGTGCAGTTAAAAACCTTGTCAACACGACAGTGCTTAGCCATTAGTGAGCGGTCATGATAATAGTAGGACTGGTCTAAACTGTTGGAATGACGGTGTGCATCGTTAACAAAAACTATTTCTTTTTAAAAGATGTTAAAGAACACAATTAACAACAGACACATTTTGAGGCCATGCAGAATACACCCTTTTGGATTATTTACATTGTCATGTTTTCCTTATGTCACCAAAGGCAATTTCAGATTGTGAACTAAAGTGCTGTTTGTAAAGTCATTATTGGGCTCATGAACGATGACAAAGTGTGTTGCTTGGCACTTTTCTATAGCGATGAGAAAAAAAAAAGCATTCTGTGCGCATTCACCTCAGACATCTCGTTATACTGCATTTTGAACAGATATAATGGAGACCGTCTGGCCCTGGAAATGGCACTTTGTTTGAACAATTCCCTGGATGTTTTAAAAGATTGTTTATGAGAAACTTTTACATTTGTAGCCACACATTTAGGTTCTACAGACCATCAAGGAAGTATATTTTTAGAATAAGGAAATTCTACTACTGGGGGACAGCTATGGCCTGTTTATGAGCATTAATAGCTACAGTCCAGCTGTGCCTGTGCAGCCCCTGTTATTTCTGGTTGATTTGCGTATTCATGTGTTATCTCATTTTCGGCTCAGCCAAGATTCCACTGATCTGTGATGAAAATCACAAGAAATTCTGTTTCAAAGTGGAAAAGATTAAACGTTCAACAGTTTTAGGTGTAATTTTCGCTCCATCCGTGCAACCGGGTGTGGAAAAGAAGTAAATAAAAGAAGCTGCTGGAAGAATGATCTCTAGTTTTATAAACTCTCTTCATATCATACATACAATTGTTTAAAACACAGATATGTCTCTTTACACTTTCATATTCTGTCAATTCTCAAATGACGACTTCTTATAGACCAGACTCGTGGTTGTTTTGCAGCCATTGTAATGACAGAACTACTAAAAAGAAGCCAATTGTGTCTCACCTATGGTAATGATATGTTCATTCCCGCATGAATTACTGCTCGGGAGTAATACCAGGACACTCGGTATTCCTTAACTAGAAAGCCCGAGATTCTGCTGGACAACAAGTGTTAGGTGGACGTCGCAAGATTGAAAGCATTACTCAATTGTATCTGTGCCCGTCCCACTCAATCTTGTTGAGACAACTTGTTGCATTCATAATTGCAAGGTTTGTGAGGCAGAACCAGATGCACAAATCAGTATGTGAAGGGTAGCCATTGTGTTCACAATGCAATATGCTCCTGCAGCTCAGCCCATTAGAAAGCCTTTAATTTCCCACCATGGAGGGCTGTCTGATTCATGAGGCCTCCAGGAGCAATAACCCAGTGATTTATCCTCCACTAGCCCAGGCGCATATGGGAGAAGGAAGAGAGAGGCTAATGATGCACCATTGCCGCCACTTAGCCAATGCTTTAACAAATAAAGATAGAAATAAAGATGGATCCTTGAAGGAAAAAAACAAAAAAAACAAAGTCAGCATCATCCATCGGTCTGGATGTGCTGCCTACAATCTCAATGCAAATTGCAAATGTACCTATAATGAGAATCAGTTTGGGTGAAGGCTAATTTACCCTTAGTTAAAACTTTATTGTTATATTATCATTGACAAACATGCATCTAACATGCATTACCGCCCACCACAGTCGTACTGAGCAGCAGAGATACCACAGACTTAATAACAGGTCTTAGTCTGGCAATTCACCTCCGACCTCTTTCAACAACAAGGTGTTTCTGCCTGCTGAACTGCTACTCATTGGATATATTTGGCAGTTTACACTCTGCTGGTAATGACAATCAAGATGATCACCAAAACAGCCATTCAAACAACAACTGTCTGTTTTTCCACCCTTTTTCATGATGGTTCATGTACATATTTACTGAAGCATTTTGAACTGCTTTGCATGATTGTAAGCACTGCACTGCTTCCACTTGACTGGGTGTTTGGATAACTGCATGAATGAGCAGGTGTACATGTATTTGCATCGCAGTGGTGAGGAAGCGAGCGTGTATATGTGCTTCAGTCACGGGGAACGCAGTGAAATTCTCATTTAAAGCTTCACCCAACCCTATTAAATAGGACACACACGAGAAAAGCTATGTGTCGCTATTTCAGTTGTAACTTCAGTGACCATCGACCAAAAGAAACAAACGTTTTGAAGAGAGTTTCTTTTAAACAACAATTTGCCAATTAGAACAAGAGGCCTGTTATTTTGATCATCTATAGGCTCCATCATAGACTCCATCATTATTTCTCCTGTTGTACTTCCTGACTTGTGTTGGGTGGCAATGTGTATTTCGTGTGATTACACAAGCTCTAGTAGAGGGAAAAGATTAATGTGTGCTTAAAATAGTTCAGATTTCCATGATGCTGCGGAAATATACTAAGCGTACGGTAATTTCCAGCATCATGTAAAAAAAAAGCTGTGTGACATGTAGGCTGTAGAGCTGGACAGCATAATAACACGAGTCACTCTGAACCGACCGAAGTGTTTTCTCTGGGTTTCAAAATGCTGTGCAAACAATTTATTTTTGCACTTTGCTTTGAACTTTAGCCTTGATAAGCTATAGTTGATATAATAGCCTAGGGCTGTTGCACATACAGTTTAGGTAAAAAAAATGAAACAAAACAAAACAATCACGACTAATCCTTCGGCCAAGAAGAAAATGACTGAGTACCCCTTACGGGCATCCATAATTGAGTGAGTGAGCTTGTATAAAACATAACCACAAGGTGTTTGTTTTTTTTTTTTTTTAAATCAAAGCAAAATAATTAATAATCAAAGCAAAAGGCTGCTGCATTTCACATGACACTGTTTAATAAATCATCAAATGATATAGAAACATACATTAGCAAAAAACCTGCAAAACAGTGATTCTCAGTCATTTCCCTGTATACAAGTACACACACTATGGGGGGGAAATGTATTTATTTTATTCTTTAACAAAATAAGTAAACTAATGAGGAATCCAAAAAAAAAAAAATCAATTGCTGTGTAAATCTTTGGCCTTTATTTCTTGCTCACACTTGCCCATTTTGTACACATGCAATTCAGGGATTATGTAGGATCTGTCTCACCAAATATACAAAGCAGGTGCTAATAATCATTCATTTAATATTTAGTCCGCATTTTTTTTGGTTTTACATGAAACAATCGGATGAGTAAGAGACTGCACAGAAACTCACAGTACGGCCAGGAAGGTAAAGTTGCGTAAGACAGATTTATCTCACAGGTCACACACACGCCATGGCAAGAATGAGCAAGACATCATCATCAGCAAGGTCATTTCCAGACAAAGTTCTCAAAGCAGATCGGGGCTTCAAGATATGCTGTTTAAGCACAAATAAATGTATAATGATGAGGACTGCAAAATCATTGACTGCCGAAGGAAACTTAATGCAGCAGATGTCCTTCGCTGCCATCAGCAACGAACTGGTGGGAAAGAAGGTATATCTATTTACTGTCCCGATGAGCCTGGCCAGACGTGGTCTTCACGGAAGAGTTGTGGCAATGAAGCAATAATAAGCAACAACTATGCATTAGAACATAGTAACTAAGGTGCAGAAAAATGCCTGCGCTACTCTGCATTGATGAGACAAAATATTTGGGTGTAGCAAAAGACAGGTTGAAGGTCTAGCGAGCAGGTCAATAATCAATGTCGGCAAACAACACAGAAACATGGTTTCGTGTAAGTTTGGGTCATCAGTTCTGCAAATGGCTTTGGATATGTGGTCTCAGTGCTGAAATTTACCGACAGATACCATAAGGGACGTGTCTGATTGGCTCCAAGTGCATTCTGTAGCAAGACAACGACCCCAAATGTACAGCCGCAGTCATTAAGAATAATTATCAGTATAGTGACCAACAAGGAGAACTAGAAGTAATAGTTTTGGCCCCCACAAAACCCTGATCTAATAAAAAAAATGTATGTCGAAGTGTAAGTGTACCAATTGATGCTGTTTTTCAGACATGGCGTGATCACACCTAATATGGATGAGATTCGGATTTTTTGATGCTAATAAAGTAATAACACATATTTCTGAAAGCATCCTTATTTTACCGTTTTTTTTCACAAGTGGTGAAAACATTCGCTTTTTTAAATATAAATCTATAATTGAAATAAATTACACTTAAATAAACATTAATTAAATATTAATGATTAACTGGGAAAAAAAAAATATATATATATAGTGAAGAATGTCTGTAGTGAGTTGAAGCGTAAAGGAGTGCAAATAAAAATAAAAGATAAACATTAAAACTATAATCTCAAAACATCCGCAAATATTTATTTATTTATTAAATTATTAAATTATTTATTTCTGCTTTTGTGGAATTAAAAAGACCCTTTGACATAAAATCTCAAATATTTTTCATATATATATATATATATATATATATATATATATATATATATATATATATATATATACATACATACATACATACATACATAAAAGAATCAATAGATAAACAGACAAAAAGAAAATATAGAAAAAGGAAAAAAACATGAGATGGCCTGTAGAAGGCTGAGGAAAGGTCACAGCAGTGCAGCAGGTGGAACCTGTTGAAGAGAATCACACCAAGGCAAAAAAAGATTACAGGAATGATCACATGATTACAACACCGGATCTATTCACATATTGAACATTATTTAAATTATAATGAATGTAGTGGATTGCATTCAAAAGACAAAAGTCAGATGCAGATTCAGACATGGGTTATAGAGTTACTTTTTGAATTTGCAGGTACTCTATTCAGATTCACTGTATCCGAGACATGCGTTTTATTATAATGACTAAAACACAACATTTAAAGCATAGCATGTCTTTAAACCCTAACATATCACAGGGAAATGCTATTTAATATAATGCACTGTCACATGAAAGCATACAAAGACCATTTAAATGATCAAAAAAATGATCTAAGTTTCTTTGGCACCATTCTGTACATTTCAATTTCAATTTGGGCGGCAAACTGTATTATATTGCTGTCATTGTAGATTTTATTATATTCTTTGTATTCTATTTTTATTTCTTTTTTTTTATTCAATTCTTAATCATTTATTGCTTTTTTAGTCATAGGCCACTTATTATTTTCTGTGAATAGTTATATATGTGACAAATATTTCAATATAGTACTGTATGAATGGCCCTCCTTGTAATTAAGAAAATTACTGTTGAAACTGTTTATAAAAATAAATCAACTAAGATTTATATTTCTTAATGTGAGAGCAAGGTGATCATTTAAATATGCTGCTATATGACACATTCTAAATAAAAAAATGTAGTTATTTAGTAGTAGTAGCCATTGCCTTGAGTGACATTTTTAGAGGGTTCTTACAGTCCAAATATGATTGTATATGAAATTCATTCATTTCAGCATGACAAACTGTGTTTACATCCAACTATAAGAATGTGGAGCTATAAATAGAGCTTAAGTTGAAGGTCAGAATGGCACATATCTGAGACATGCTTCTGTTCTTGGCACAAATCCTTTGCAAGTGTCTCTCTCGTGCTTAAGCCTGTAGTCAATTGTCTGATGCATAGCTCAACTCCAAATGTAGCGCTGTATTCTAGAAATTAACCTGAGGTTCAGACAGTATTTGTGATTAAAATTTTTAATTAAGTCCAGGCCAAAGTTCAATGAGTTTCGAATGTAAGAAACTCATTAATCACCTTTACTGGACGGTTCATTAAAAAGGCAAAACCAACAATGCTGCATGTCATATGTCTGTACGACAGTTTAGTATGGCTTAATGAAAAGTGGCAAAAGACAGCAGTTATACCAGCAGCTACATGCTTCCCACCCACTCATTATTCACCTATTAAGCTTTGTTCCCATGACTGACAATCAGTACAGTGGTAATGAGCGGAATATGTTTATCTGGAAATTGAGTTTCGAGAGCCCTTTTACAATGTGGTTCGCATGGTGAAGCAACCTTCTACCTTTTCCTTCCCCCCCCCTCCATATGCCCAGTTTCTCTTACTCAGCTCCTGTCCGTCCTGTCCGGCTTTACTTTTCTGCTTCACTGCCTGCGACATTACCTTACTTTTACATCACACATCTATTACCTGGCTTCCATTCCCTTTAGACACAAAAACACTACACTCGTCTCACTCTATACGCCTTGTGTCTGCTCCACTGGGGGAGAGAGAGAGAGAGAGAGAGAGAGAGAGAGAGAGAAAGGGAAAAACGGGAAGGTGGGAAAAGCACAATCCATGAAATAAGAGCAAGTGGACCTGCAGCTTTTTTTTTCCAAAGGACTGATGGGCATGACGGTTTTCTCACTACCGTCACTCCATCCCCGGGCCATGTCTCAGCAACCCCTCATGCTCACAAGACACACACATACACACACACCTATACCATGGTCACACAACTGAGGGAACAGCATACAAAGAAGCAAATGGAAGGGGTGGAGAGAAGCTAAAAAATTACAGTGTGTAAGAGCAAAATAATAGAATATTCACAATATGCCATCTTTGATGTTAGGGATTAGCTTAATCATTCATAACTATGTCTGAATTTGTGCTATACATAATTGTTTACGTGAAAAAAACATCTTCAACATCACAGTGGATCATCCTTTTATACACTACTCTGTCCTCTACATCTGACCACAACTACCTACCTGTTTTCCCTCACCACATCCATAAACCTCCTCCTCTGCCGTCCTCTTTTCCTCTTTTGTCTGCATTCTTCTCCCTTTGTACCCCATGTCCCTCCTCTCCACATGTCCAAACCATCCCTATAAAAACATGTCCCTATAATAAACTCACTTCTAATCCTGTCCGTCCTCATCACTCCAAATGAAGACAACGCCACTGTCTTTAAACTGTCCAACATAGCAGGTCTCACCACAGTCCTATAAACTTTGCTTTTCACTCTTGAAACTACCCCTTCTATCACAAATCACTCCTACTACTCTTCTCCAACCTTCCTGCACTCTTTTCTTCACTTCTCCAACAAACTCTCCAGTACTTTGCACTGTTGACCTCAGGTACTTAAACTCATCCACCTTCACCACGTCTTCACCCTGTAACCTCACCACTCCACTGCCTTCCCTCTCATTCACACACATGGACACTATCTTACTCTGACTGAATTTCATTCCCTTTCTCTCCATCATGTACCTCCATCTCCCAAGACTCTTCACAACCACTCTCGTCACAATATCATCCGCAAACATCACAGTCCAAGAAGACTCCTGTCTGACCTCGTCCGTCAACCTGTCCATCACTGTTCCAAACAGGAAGGGGTTCAGCTGATGCAGTCCAACCTCTACTTTGAACCAGTCTGTGGTTACTACATGCCATCTCTTCTAAACATCTCCATGATTCTACTGAGATGCCATTTGGTCCAACCAACTTTCCACTCTCCATCCTCTTAATAGCTGCTCTCCCTTCATCTTTACTATCCACTTCCAGCTTCACCATTTTCACATCATCTAACCGTCTCTCTCTTTCGCTGTTCAAAACACTCCCTCCACCTTCTGCCACATTTCCTGCCTACTTTCCTCTTCTCTTCTATGATACCAATTCTGTTTCGCCAACCTCTTTCTCCTTATGCTGTCCTAAACTTCCTCATTCCCTCTTTATCTTCATTTCTCTTTTCCAGATGACACCACAAGTATCTTATTAGCTGCATCCCTTTATCACTTCTGCAATAGTTGCCCAATCATCCAACACCTCTTCACCATCAGAGAGCCCCTGTCTCACCTCTTCCCTGAATCTCACACTACAGTCTTCCTCCTTCAGTTTCCATCACCTTATTCTTTTTTCAGTTCACACCCACCTCCTCTTTTTCACCTCCAAAGTCTACAGACAACTATCTGATGGTGTCTATCTATACTATCCCCTGCCACCACCTTACAGTCTCCAATGTCTTTTAGATGACATCCACCTTCCTCCACTCTAATACATCATCCTATGCTCCTACTTCTTAACATGTGCACCACTGCCATCTCCATCCTTTTTCCAAAATCTGCCCTTCCACATTCCACATACATTCACCATCACCTCTTCATCACCTCTATTCTCTTCACCAACATGAAGCCTACACCTTCACCAATCTTTCCTTCCTCACTCCTGAATATTTCTTTCTCCTCCATCTCATAGCGCACTTGTAGAGCATAGGCACTGATCATTTAACCTTGAGGATTACCCATACACCATTTCTCTTTCCTCAGTTTACTCAGTTACTCCTCCTTAAGCCAACAGTAGCCCAATTGGTACCCCATTGGCTAATGATACCCATGGCGGCCATTGTAAACCTGGTTCCCGACCGAATGGAATTCAGGTTTGCAGTCCGCAAATTTGGTTGGTGCTTGTTTTATGCTGGATGCCCTAGCTAGCACAGCCCTCCTCATTTATCCAGCTTGGGGCCGACACTAAGAGTGCACTGGCTTGTACATACTTAATGGCATTACACGAGAACGAGAGTTGACATGAATGTTGAGTAAAAACTCAGGATATTTTAAATATTTAGTAATACCATACAGAGTGATCAATGCTAACCTAAACTTTAAAGCAGGGGTCACCAACGTGGTGCCCGTGGGCACCAGGTAGCCCCCAAGGAGCACATGAGTAGCTCTCAGGCTTGCTATAAAAAGTGCACAACTCATCAGTGAGATGCGTCTATAATGTAAAATGTAGTTAATTCGTTGTTGATAGTCACTGTCAAAAATCACAAGTGTATTCACATAGATAAATGAGTATCATTAATAATAATAATAATATATAACTAAAGGTAAATTTGTTATTTCAGAGGAGTATTTCAAACTGGTAGCCCTTTATATGACTCGGTGTCCATGTAGTAGCTCTCAGTTACAAAAAGGTTGGTGATCCCTGCTTTAAAGTATTCATTAGTGATGTCTTCAGACTGATGGTTTCTTGATCTACTTGAACTCTGTAGAAATGCACATCCTAGTGATAAAAATACTATTTACAGAACTCTTTGACCATGAAGAATCCCATTTGTGGGATACTTTATAAGTTAAGTTTGTGCCAAATATTATCTTAGATCCTGCCAATGTCTTAGCATTAGCAACTGGTTGCTCCGCAAGTAGTAGTCATGAAGACATGAAATATCCCATTAATCTTCATTTTTAGTACTATTTTTAATTGGGCACTATGAAGAAACTAACACTCTCACCCTGATTCTAAAAAACAGAAATAAAATAATAATTTTCTCAGTTATTCATTTCCCTGGTTCCAAGATTGTCAAAATTAAATACCGTATCATGCACTCCCCCGAAAACATTAACCCAAGATCAACAACAACAACTTAACAATGTCATTATCGGCCAATAATCAACAGCCAAACTTCTCCTGCGATTAAAATATGAGCTGTCCCTTTGAGCCTTATCTGCAAATACCACTGTTATTCCAAGTTATAAGGCATGGAATGGTTCATTAAACCACATTGTATTAACATACAGGCTGGGATTCCCATTTGGCCGGCAGATGTAAGATTCTACCAGTCCCACAACGTCCGTCCAGCAAGTCTTTGTTTGCTAGTGATTTGATTACTATCACAAAACCAGTTAGGTCATAGACAGCTGTTTTATTTCTCTCAGGTTCATTCCTCTTCCTCACTTACCCACAAGATGTAAAACAGCTACTAATACTAGATAACAATAATACTAATACTAAATCTAATACTAGACTAGTATGATAACAATGTCATAATACTAAAGAATTGCACGCTGACTTTTCTCTGAAACACCCATGTACGAATCACGGAACAAAGTATGGAGATCATCTTGGATCCATTTGGGATTTGTTTAAAAGAAAAAAAAAACATGCCTCAGTTAATCAGACCATTTGAAAATGATCCATCACATCACTGTCTTTACAATTAAATAAACTACAAACTATAGCTGTGAGCATATTACATATCCCTAAGTTCCGATGTCTTAAGTCTGCCATTCTTATTCCGATAGATGAAGCTAGTAGCAGTTTTGAGTCCAATCAGTAGCAAAAAATGATGTGAAATTAAACATTAATGTTACACAAAGTCAGGTTTACAGTTTGTAAAGACCCCCCCCCCCCATATCCTATATAGTGTTGTGGTATTTCCATTACTGTATGGTTTGTTTTATGAACACACAATTCAAATGGAGCAGTCATTCTCTGACACAGATATAACATTCCCCATCAGCTGTTGCACAATCCTCTTTATGGAAATGGCATCACTGCTCTCACCACATAATTGGTATTGCCACATGCTGTGGTTTGTGATATTTTTTCAAAGGCTGCAAAATAACTGTGACAATATGTCTCACTAAGTATTTCTAAGATACAAACAAAAGGAAATTGTGAACTGATATTCTGCCAAAGGACGATGAGATAATAAGAGAGCGAGGAGCACGGGGGTAAAAAAAAAATAAATAAAAGTGTGGGAAATGACAAAGAAAGACAGCAACAATATGTGCAATGATGAATGTCTATGGGTGTTTTCTCATAGCAACAATTCTGTCCATCGGATATGATGTAAGCATGACTACTACAGTATGTAGGAATGTTGGCTAAGAACAACAACCGATCGGGAGGAGAGAAGTAAAGTGTGGGAAGATGAAAAGAGAGAAGGGAAAGGAGAATAAAAAAAGGAAGAAGAAAGAAAATGAAAAGAGAGGAAAAAAAAAACTAACTGCTCAAACTAAATGATGTGGACTAAAGGCAGCAGTGGATGAAATGCACCATTTCTGTACTCAAGTATAAGTCTAATACCTGTATACTTTTACATTTTGAAGTTAAATTCAATTTGAATCTCTGAATCAATCTCCTCTGCATCATACATTTTAAGGAGAGAGGTTTCTACTGTTTAAGAGCCACAATGGGAGTATTTTTACTCTGTGTAAAGAAAAAGAATCTTTATCTGTCACATATACATTACAGCACAATAAAAACTTTTTCATATATTCCAGCTTGTTCAGAAGCCGGGGTCAGAGAACAGGTCAGCTATGATACACTGCCCCTGGAGCCCAAGAGTAACCCAAGGCTTGAACACCCGACCTTCCGATAAAAAAAAAATAAAAGAACCCTTACCTCACTGCCTTTACCACTGAGCTTCCCCCTGTGTATTCCACCAGAAACTCTTGAGAACAGTCAGGTTACATTTGTGGTCTTGTAATAATTTATCACATTTAGTATTCAATTCAAAGTAGCAAGGGACAGCATGCTTGACTGAAGAACAGTAAATAAAAAAATATATAGTACAGTATGTGGTAAATTCAAATATATTCATTCCATCATTCATTCATTCATCTTCTACTGTTTTTCTGATCTTCCCTCGGGTCGTGGGGAACCTTATCTCAGGTGTCCTGGGGCATCAAGACAGGATACACCCTATATGGGGTGCCAACCCATCACAGAGCACACACACACACACTCACATTCATACACAAGGGACAATTTTCCAAGGTGCCAATCAACCTACCGTGCATGTTTTTGGACCGGGGGACCCTGGAGAACCGGAGAAAAAAACCCCTGAGGCACGGGGAGAACATACTCCAAGCACACATGGAGGTGGGAATAGAACCCATAACCCTGGAGGTGTGAGGCGAAGCCACCGTACCCTTTATATACATCCCAATCTATTCAAAATAAACGAAGCAAAATGAAAACGCTTCTAGAAACGTCGAGATATTGAAACAAATATACAGCAACAAAGTGAACATATTTGAACGGTTCATGAGTGCCTGAAGGAAGATGCAATGTGGAGGACAAAGGTGTAGCAAGAAGCAAAAGATAACGCGCTTTGAAGCAATGGAGATCAGAGGGCTCCCTCCAATCAGACTGCTTCTCAGGCCAAGTTTTAGACTCTGCTGGCGATATGCACTTCAAAGCCACCACAGGGAGGATCTCCAGAATCTCCCAGCCAACTGTACCTCCACCCACCAGTATAATGCCTACAGGACATCTTGCACCAGTCTACCATACTAGAATCCCTTGAGAGGATAAAAAAAAAAGTCAGATCTCCAAACATATGTTAACAGGTGTTAAAATCAGTTACTGTAGCTTTAAATACGTGAACGCAAAACGTTTCATGGAATGACGAACACAGCATAATGAACAACAATTCAATTTACACATCAGATAGCATTTAACTTCAGGTCTGAGCAGATGGATCTGTTTTTGTTTTTTTGTTTTTTTTTCCTGAAGCCAAATTACAACATGATCTAAAAGTCAAATGCTTTTTTAGGGCAAATCAACGTGGCCAGATGGGCCTCTTCTAGTCTGTGCTCGTCTATTTCTTTAAGTCCTTAACACTTCTATTTCTGCTTTAATACGCACAGAAAGTCAAGATGTGTATGATGCTGTGCACCCTGAGTGCTATCAACCCAGCTCTTTCCACCGGGGATTGAGCAGTTCAGAGTGCTGATCATGCTACTACAGTGGCAGTTTAAACCTTCATCTAAGGTTATGGGGAGCCAAGCACAACCAATCAGCTTTATGTCTTAGTGTTTCCTAAAGATGACGGCAGCAGAAAAAGCGAGACGAGGAGGTTTGACTCTATTGGAAGAAAATACAGTAATACCATGCAGGTTTTGTTTTTTCATTAACAAATAAAAAACATTATACTTCATGTGCATTGATAGCTAATTCCACGAAACTGATATAGACAATATAAAGAGACTTTGGCAAAAAGAAAAGAAAAGATGCAGCAATACGATTACTGACCCTGTGACTGCAGCAAGATCTGAACTCAGAAACTTCTTTCACTCAGAAAAGAAAGTGACTAATGTCTTGAATTAACTTTGTTGTTTATTCCTGCCTGGAAGCCATGAAATAACCCTATTAAATCAAGTAGTCGCCATGCCATTAATCTCAAAGTAGCAAACTAGTTCCACACGGCTAATGTGGTTTGGAATTAGCATGAGGTGAGTTTACCCGCCTTGTCTAAAAAGATTTAGCTTCAGATAGAGAGCTTCTCGTCACACTTTGCAGTAAATGAGTGGATTAACTACTCGAAGTCTAAGGTAAACACTCTAATACAGAACTGGAAAGAGTTTTGTATCTAGAATCAGATTTTAGAAGATTTTCTGTTTTTATTTGACACAAGGTAGCTGCTTAATTTATTGAAAGATCAGTCAATTTGATTTCATAGGTAAGAATCTTAGAAGTGACAATGCTCATTTTTCAGGAGGAATTACCCTCACAAGACATGAATAAAGAATATGTTGCTATAGATAGAGTCAGTGTTTGGGAATAACTAGTAACATGTAATGGCGTTAAGTAATATAATTGCAAAACAAATGTAACAGTAATTCATTGCAGTTACTGAGAACAAATGTGTAATTAAATTACAGTTACTTATGATTACAAATAGGGTTACATCTGAACAATTTCATGTAAAATCAGTGCTCTAGGCTACGCCATGGTTTTCAACTGAAACGTGATATTGGATTTGAATGATGACAATCTGCTGCAGTTCCATTTCGAAAAATAGAACCTACTTTGGTTTGGAACTGTTTTTCCTTAGAATGTTAACTTAAAGTGCCACCTAGTGGACAAATGGAAGGCATCAAAAAGTAATCAAATGTAATCAGTTACTTGTATAAAGTAATTGAAATGTTACACTATTTATTACATTTTGAATAGGGTCATCTGTCATCTTTTATATTTCCAAAGTAACGCTGGATACAGTATATAAAAGGAATAATCCGAAAGCTATATGATCAATGCTTGTCAATGGCCACACCATAAGAAGTAGATTTCAGATAGTATTTCAACAGATGGAGCCAAATGTTAAAATAAAAAAAGAAAAGTATCACGACGGATACATAAATGAAAAGCTTACAGTGGTTCAGTGACTGAAAAATGAACCAGTAAGTTCTGTTGCAACTACTCTGTTTGTGGCTTAACTAATCACATGCATTTATGTAAATGATTTAGATGATGGTCGCTTAACAAACCGAAGACAGAGTGTTTCAAGATGAAGGATAGTGCAATATGCAATCATGCACTTCTTCAGGTTTTAAGTAGGATTCTCATCTTTTCAGAGGGATGACGCTATTCAAAAGGAGTACCCGAGTGCCACGATGAAATAAAACATGCACAATTCAAACCTTTCATTTATTGAGCGATGCTAATTAAAAATGAACTGTAAGCAAGGATACTTGATAAACTTGATATATGGCATACTCCGCCTGTGTTGGATTGGATTTCCTTCTATCTGCCAAAAGAATGGTCATTGGTGTACTGGCTGCAGTAAATTGCCTCAAGGTGTGAAAGAGTGGGTGAATGTGCGTGCATGATGGCCTTCGAGAAACTGGTAAATCCATTCAGTATATATTGCTACCTCCCGCCGAAATTTCCTTGATGCTGACCAAGATGTTTTTACTAGATAAAAGTGTTTCTTCCTAGAGATTATGTACATCAATGTCTGCCTGGAGAATACAATCACATGCATGTTATTAGAATTGCAGAGTTAATGTTGATTGCATGGGGAAAGTTGCCTTAGTGGTTAGCACGTTCGCCTCATACCTCCAGGATCCGGGTTCGATTCCCTATTCGGCCATTTGTGTGTGGAGTTTGCGTGTTCTCCCCGTTCTCCTCAGGGGGTTTTTCTCCGGGTTCTCCGGTTTCCCCGGGTCCAAAAACATGCACGGTAGGTTGATTGGCACCTTGTATAATTGTCCCTATTGTATGAGTGTGTGTGTGTCCTGCGATGGGTAGACATTCCATCCAGGGTGTATCCTGCCTTAATGCCCATAGACACCTGAGATAGGCACAGACTCCCAGTGACCCGAGGGAAGATCGGATAAAGCGGTAGAAGATGAATGAATGAATGAATGAATGTTGATTGCTGTTAAGTTCAATGAATCCCTGGAATGATTTTTGGCAAGATGCTAAACGATC
>JACRUU010000001.1:16731239-16748739 GCA_030449085.1 Kryptopterus vitreolus | reverse complement strand
CTAGCTCTGCCAGGCTTACAGCAGAGCCTGCGATGGCAGCGTACCAGACATTATTGCTCAGGCTGCCTCACCGCCTGCCTCCGTTCCCCCACAAATTACACAGAGCCTACACTGAAATCCCATCTCCACTGCCAATGTGATTTTTGTATGCAATTCATAAATGATCTTTGACGGTCAACCTGAGGAAGACCTAACCTGATGTACCGAATGAAAAGAGACCATCAATTGAGTGGGTTCATATTCAAGACTAGAAAATAACCTTAAATATGGATTTGGCTGGATAAATAGCTTAAAAATATGTATCAATGAAGCAGGCGTTTTAATTGATAAAACGGATCAAACAAGAATTTCGACTAAATTAGACGAAAACACGCAAGTATAACACTTTGAACGTATATCACTTTTGTTGTTAACGTCCAGGAATTTCTCATTAAAACAGATGGAGTCACGTAATCACAAAGTAATTTATAGTAGAATGATAATCAGAAGGTTTATGGAATTAATTAGACATGTGTATTAATTAGCATCATATTATGCCCATAATTATTAAGCAAGTCATTCTCAAACATGTTTAAAGCAGAGAGAAAAACAGAACGGGGAAAACGGGGTGAGCAGTGCAGGTTATCTAGATGGAGAAAGAAGTGGATGTGTTGATCGATATTTGGAGGAGTCCAGACTGTCACTCAGCCTGATCTCTCACAGGAGGCTGTGATAGGAGATCAACCGCTCAGATTAACATCTCCTGTTCCATCTCATGAAAACAGACACAGTCCTCTGACTGTCTCCAAGTCTCTTGCAACTCACCTGCATTAAATGAGCACAAGTGTAGTGTCTGTGGACATCTGACCCTTATGTGCTTTCGGAAACACAATTTCAAAGTTACCATTTTCCTACTTTAATATACTACACTTTTCTTGGAAGATGATTTTAAAGTGTAGATGTCTAGATCTGTGTTAATTCATCCACCAGGCTCACTTCCACTGGTTAAGGCACTAGGGTAATGATCATAAGGTTGGTGGTTCGAGCCGCAACACCACTAAGCTGAGCCCTTCAGCAAGGCCCTTTTTGTTACAGGGGCGCCGTATGATGGTGTCTGTGATCCTGCAGACCCTGCGCTCTGACCCCAGCTTCCATGGATATGCGAAAAACAGAGGGAGGGGGTAGCTCAGTGGTTTAAGGCCCTACTGATCGGAAGGTCGCGGTTCGAGCCTTGGTATTGCCAAGCTGCCGTACTTGGGTCAGTGAGAAAGGCCCTAATCTCTCTGTGCTCCAGTGGCGCCATATTATGGCTGACAATGCACCCTGACCCCAGCTTCCAAACAATCTAGAATATACAAAAAAAAAAATTTCAATGTGTTGTAATGTATATATGACAAATAAAGGATGTTCTATTCTATTCACTTAGTTAAGTCAGATACTGATGTAGGGTAAAAGAGGTCTGGGGGTGTACGTTCTGAAGTAAGCTATTCAAGATCTTCCACTCCAAACCATGTAAACCATATCTTCATGGAGCTTGCTTTATTCACAGGAGCACTGTCATGCTGAAACTGGTTTGGATCTTCTAGTTCAAGTGAAGAGAAAATATGCTGTTATTCCTATTTAACTGTGGTAATAGATTGGTGAAAATAGGTGAAAAAGTCTGGAATCCTAATGAGTTTCTACATTTAGCGCAAGTATAATAAGGCAATGAAGAATAAATAAAGTAAATGCTGGTTACTGACAGATAACTACTGTGTGTTTAAGAGAATGCCAGTGCCCCCCCCCCCCCCCCCCCCCCTTATGAATTATTCAGAAGCTGGCCACATCATTTTACAGAAAAAAAAAATACACATTAAATGTTAGCAGTAGTCACCTGATCAGGGGGGAAAAAAGCATTCTCACGGATAATTTCACGAGGATTTCCAGGTTACACAAATGTCAAGAGAAAAATTTCAGCATGTTAGATAATTTCTTCGCTTCTTTTTATGGAACATTATATAAAGCTTTGATTTCATTCAGCATAATTAATGGCGCAACGAAACATTTTAAAAAGTAGATTTCCGAATAGATAGAGCCTTTATTTGTTACATATACATTACAGCACAGTGAAATTCTTCTTTCAGATAACCCTTGTCCATTAACTTGTTTTTTTTGTTTGTTTTTTTTGATAAGGCACCCCTGGAGCAAAGAGGGTTAAGGGCTCAAAGACTCAAGAGTGGCAGCTTGGAGAGACCTTCCGATCAGTAGCCCAGCACCTTAACCAGTGAGCCCACGATGTCTTAAAATGCCTTTGTTCATCAGAGCAATTTAATATAAATATAAAGGAAAAACATGATCATATTCATATTTTGATTACTACAATACGATAATGTATTGTGTAATGTGTGCTGTTGATGAGGCAGACAGCTTACCTGTGGGTCTTCTTTTACTTCCTGGTTGACAAAGCAATAATGATGATGAGCAGAACGAGCACGAAGACTCCACACATTAATAAGTAGCATTTCCTTTTTCTCAGCTGCTTCTGCGGAGACAAACAGGGGATACTATTGAAAGATGAACAAAATGTTATTTTAGATATCCATGAATAGAGAGCCATGAATAGTAATATTAACTTTACATTCAGATAGCCATGAATATCGAGTACCTTCTTAGCTTTGCTTCAGGTACAGGACCGTAAAGCTTGTGTTTACCAGTCAGGGTTTTCAGTTTGAAAAACAAAATACATTCCTATACAACAATTGTTTTTCGGTGTTCAATATTTCATTCATTGTAAATAGTATAGTTTTATTTATTAGTATACAGTTTTATTCCCATTCCAATTGGAACTGTTCCAAAAGACACACTTGTTTTTTTAGCTTAGGTTTTCTGAGGCTTATTAGAATTGACTTGGTGTTCTTAGACTGTGTATATTTTATATAATATATCACATATTCAACATTTAGCAAAATATACATATACGTGTTTCTAGACAATACAACAAATGTCAGCCAGTACACATTCCGATGGCATATGAACAAACGATGACATGTAGCTTGTTAACGGATTGTTTTGATAGTTTGATTGCTGTCACGGATGGATCATTGCTCTTCTATTTCCGCTGATATACAAGCCTCGTGGTTATTAAAAGCATGATATTGGTGACACCGATTTACTCTTCAGGCGCTTTAATGATTTCTGTCATATAGTGACTTGCGATTTGAGGAGTCTTTTGAACCGAAACTCCTACCATTTTTGCACTCCTTGAGTGTAACTTAGATCTTTTCATTTTGAGCCACAATTGAGTTCAAACGGGCCTGCTCAGCAACATGCCACAGAAGCACGGCTGGATGTTCACATTTATCACGCGCTCCACCTGCCGGGATGGATTTTGCTTTTCCGCGTTTCTTTTTATAAGATTTATTTATTTATTTATTTCCGGTCTGCAGAGACCAGCAACATAAACACAACACAACCGTACCGTATAATGCAAAATATATTTAGTGTTATTAATCGTTTATAATCGCAATCTTATATTCACATTTGACCCAAACTAAACTTTGAAAGTTTGTTTATGCTTTGCCCTGTAGCATAAAACAAACCCAGATTCAGTGATGCATTTGAACACCTTAGGGAGGTGGTGGCTTAGTGGTAAGGTGTCGGCCTCTGACCAGAAGATCGCAGGTTCAAACCCCACAACCACCAAACTACCACTAGTGGGCCCTTGAGCAAGGCCCTTAACCCTCAATTGCTCAGTTGTAAGTCGCTCTGGATAAGGGCGTCTGCCAAATGCCAAAAAAATGGAATTAAATTGTCAAATGTAAATGTAAATGTAAATGTAACACCTGTTCCGTTCTTGTAGCACATACTGGTTCTCCCCGACACATACTTGGTCCTCTGTTAACAGATCACCGGATAAAACGTAATTTTTTTTTATTATTATTATTTTGAATGCAACATGTGCTATGCGGCATTATTTTGCTCAAACAGTTTGTTTTTTTAAACCCCAAACCCTCTTCAACCATTACTCTGTCATGTTTATGAATTAAGCCAGAATTACAAATAGATAAATAGAAAACATTGGGAAAGTGCATTTAAGTGCCGAGTAGATCCAATTAAATATATATTTTTCAAACTTGACATCCTCAGGCAGCAACCCGTGTTTGGGAGCACAGAACTTATGATGCTTTGAAATGCTTTTCTTTTGCACTTCCCCCCCCCCTTTTTCCCCCCCCTCCATTCGTTTCTCACTACAAAACGGTTGAGAGCAGCAGTGCTAGACCAGAGCTGGGCTTGGAGTCTTTAAATCCTGACGCGCTTCAAAGCACGGAGCACAATTCATCTTCTTATCTGAGACTGGAAACAGGCTTTCTATGTGGAAAGAGAGAGAGAGGCAGAGTGAGGGTGTGTGTGTGGGGGGGTGCTGGTGGAGGGGAAGAAAAAAAAATGCTGTCGAGTAATTTTCCATTTAAACGTTCCACTCTACAACAATTTGCATAAGCAGCCCTGCGTCTGTGATAAGAAGATTGGTAATTTTCAAAGGCTCTGTGGGGATTGAGAATTAAAAGCCGCTCTCTGCTATCTTCTCTCTTGCAGCTGGTCACCACAGATTCTGCAGCTTCTTTCTTAAACTTTCTCCTCTTGCTCTCCCTCTCTTTCTCTCTTTCTCTCTCTCTCTCTCTCTCTCTCTCTTCTTCTTCGTTCTCGCCCTCTCTCGCTCAGTGGACTCCCTGTGGCGCTTCTCATTCTGTGTCATCCTGGCTTCTACTGCCTTTTAGGGAAAACAGCAAAATAAAAAGTGAATAAGGTGAAGCGGTGCAAAAAGGAGCTTTTTGACAACAAAAGAGTGGTTATTCTATTTTAGACTGATTTCCCTGACGGTGCTGAGGAGGAGATATAGAGGAGTGTGTGTGTGTGTGTGTGTGTGTGAGTGTGTGCATATGTGTCTGCACACACATATATATATATATATATATATATATATATATATATATATATATATATATATATATATATATATATATATACACATATACATATATATATGTTGGCATAAAGGGTTTGATGAAAAGCAAATATCTCTGATTTACAATTAAAGGCATTTGAAATGAACAAAGGATGGCTTTCATTAACATGATGCATTAATTCTGTAGATAATAAATAATAGCAAAGCAGGTTGAGAATACTACAGCTCATAATAAAGAAGTCTGTTCATGGGGCCATAGTGCAAAATGTAGAACCCATTGTGGTTCGCTTGTTATATCTCCTATGCAATACATGGCTTAATGTTTGATTTTGGCAGCAAAGAGTATAAAATCAAAATCAAGCTTCATCTGCTTTATTAATATGATTTGAATCAGTTAATTGTTGTTTTAAACTCACTGCTGTGGTTTCTTCAGTAGTGGCTTGCCAAACATAACCATCACACAAAGCTTTCATGCATTCATGTATTTTGTACACTACTCAGATCTGAATGTACACTCTAGTCATGTGCTTTATCGCCTTTGCATTGTTCACCTCAGGAACCCTGTGAATTAATGCATTTTCTTTTGTGTGGAAATGTCACCTTCTTGCCCCTTTTCACATGATCATAGGGATGCTATTTCTATTCCCATATCTAAGAGATTCTGATATGCCATGTTAAAGTTAAAATTCAACCCATATGTTGTATGTGGTATTGTCATCTGTTAAGAACAGCAGTCATTGTAGTGGAACTATGGAATTCTGAGCATATCCAGAAAAACCGTTGGAGACAACAACACGTCTATAGACTAAAGACGTAGGTTATAGAGGGGTGTCAGGATACATGGGTAAAGTTGAGATATCAAGAAACCGAATTGACGGAAGTGAGCATTTCAGATGTGGAAAAATTTGCAAGGCATGCAAGCCTCTTTTCCAGGAGCATATCAACTGGTTTTTCAGAGCTGGACAGGACTCGTCACACGTTCCAAATCTCACATTCCTCTTCTGCCTGTCTATCCACATTGCCAGCAAATAAACCACACAGAATTTCACAGTGGAATAAATAGGGATTGCTTTTTGCAGGCTGTCAAAACTCTACAGTAGATTCTTTACTGAGCAGAGGTGCAGTACCAAAATGACAACACCTCCGGGCTTAATCACCAACGGAGCACCTTGACCTGCTAGTGAAGACAATATTTCTTAAAATAAAACCCCTGTCATGCTGATTTTTTAAAACTAAGCATTGTTCTATTGTTTGTGTATTTTGCATGGCACTGCAGATGAAAACATGGATGGGGATAATGTCTGGTATATAATGGAAATAGTCTAAGTTGCAGATATTATTGCAGATAAATAGTTTATATTATATTTATTCTTTCATTTATTCTTTTTCTTGAAATCATATCAGTACTTATTAGTATTGTAACCTGCTATTGTTCAGTCTGCCCCAGCTGTTACTGTTGAACAAACCAGTGCATTACCGGTAGAATGGATAGATTGGAAGGTTTGTGTTAAAGAAGGGCATCCAAATATATAAAATTTCTTTCTCGGAAACCCTAAAATGTGGCTGAATTACAACAATTCTGCCAAGATAAGTGGACCAAAATTCCTCCACTGTGCTGTAATAGACTCGATGCAAGTTATTGCAAATGCTTGATTGCAGTTTTTGCTGCTAAGGGTGGCCCAACCAGTTTAGGGGCATGCACTTTTTGGTTTTGGATTTTGTTTTCCCTTAATAATTAAAACCTTCATTTAAAAATTGTGTTTTGTGTTTACTCATGTTATCTTTGACTAATATTGAAATTAAATTTGTTTGATGATCTGAAACATTCCAATGTGACAAACGCGCCATTTAATACTTTCACTTCACTGTATATATGTTTGTATGTATTATATAGTATATATATATATATATATATATATATATATATATATATATTGCTATATATATATATATATATATATACACACACACACATTAGGTAAGATTAAGTATAGAAAGTATAGAAGAATAGAAAGATATTTACCTTGTGTGACATGAAAAATGTCTTTATAATGCCATAATATTGCAGAAGGATGATTACTGACAACATTATGCTGCCTGTATCTTATCTGCTTGGAAAATTGGAAGTCTGTATAATAAGCAGCATTTGCAGTGACACTGCTTGGCATGTAATCGGCTTAGGTGAAATTTGCATAAACATTCAGTCCCAGTTGAGCTGATGTGGTGTAGCAAATAAACATAGGCTTGTGGTCCTGTTCTGCACTGCAGATGTGCATGACACAGTCGGACACATTGCTGTGATTACTTGGATGCCACTGTGCTGCATCATCGTGCATGTCAGACTAACCTACAACGATTTCTTCCTTTGATAGGAGTCACATGAATTGCCTGCTGATGTTTGTTTAGGTAAAAAATAAAATAAAATCTGCATACGAACTTACTTTTCTCAATATAGGTACACAATCCCAGCATAATCAAACTAATTAGTAATATTTCTCATTTCCAAGGCAAGAATAAATAAGTTAATAACGTATAGCCCTCGCTCTGGTCATTTATCATAACAAAAAGTGTGCCTAGCTTGTTTGCATTTTACAAATGCTTGCTATGCACCTTCTTTTTCAGCTTCTTCTTACTCCCCATTACTGTAATATTATTATTATTATTATTATTATTATTATTATTATTATTATTATTATTATTATTATTATTATTATTATTATTATTATTATTATTAATAATAATAATAATGAATAATAATTTGTTGCTATAATAATAATAATAATAATTTGTTTGTTTTTTTTTTATTATTATTATTATTATTATTATTATTATTATTATTATTATTATTACTACTACTACTACTACTACTACTACTGGTATTAGTGGCTCATAACCAATAAAACATATGGTTGGTTAAGGAAGGGCACAAGCAATACATAGATAAAATAGATATTAATAACATGGGCACAAAATAAAGAGGTTATATGACATTTACATTTAACATCTGCTATAAACTATTTTTAGAGTAACCTTGCAACATCTAAGATTAAACGCCGTACTGTCATTAGGCATACAGCCTAACAGCTTGTTCTAAGCAGTTTTAGACACACCTTTGTTCAATGTCGTTCATTGTCATGTTGTGTGATGCCCACATGGAAGAGCTAATATCATTAACACCTAGGTTGCCTGCTCCAGCAAAATTTCCAGTCCAGCTCTTTGCAAAATCTGTCGTAAGAAATGCTGACATCAACAGTGCTTAAAATCTGGACTCTATATACAGTCTCTCACCAAAGTACCTCACATCTCCACCTTCTGTTTTAGGATGGCCTCACAGGTGCCTAATAGGTTTCAGTTTTGGAGAAATACTTCCTCAGCAAGGCAGTTATCATCTTGGCGCTGCGTTTGGAGTCGTTATTGTGTAGGAAAACAGCAGTTCTGTTCAGCAACCTTCAGTCTCTGAAGGAAGGGCATCGCCAATGAACCGCAGCTCACCAGCACCAAGAGCACTCATGCAGTCCCAGAGGCAAGACACTGGCAGTCCTCACCAGGGTGAGTCAAACAAGTTTACCATCTGAGTCAAACAAGTTTACCTTTGTATTATCTGACCAGATCAGATGTTTCCTGTAGCTCAGTGTCTGGGTGTTACACATCACCTTATCACCTTGGCCATATTTGCAGAGAGCAACAAATCTAATTCTTAAATCCTCAGAGAGTTCTTTGCCATGACGTGAACATACAGTGTTGAACATTCAGTGTTCAGTATGAGAGAATTGTATTCCAAGCACCAAATTTGAATTACTCTCATCGCTTCCTTATATAGCCAGCTATTTTGACAATAATGGTTGTATTCAGACTTGCTTTATTTTATTTTAATTTATTATTTGTATATTTGTAGGGGAGATCGTGGCTCAGTGGTTAAGGCATTGGCCTCTGGATGTAAATGTCGCTTGTTCGAGTCCCAGCCGAATGCCACTAGTGCCCCCTTGAGCAAGGCCCTTAACCGGCAATTGCTCAGTCTGGTCCAGCTGTTACGGTTGCACAAGCCAGTGCATTCCTGGTGCCGGTCCCTAGCCGGGATAGATGGGAAGGGTTATTAATGGGAATATAAATAAATAAACAAAACAAACAAACAAACAATATATATATATATATATATATATATATATATCCGATCTTCGCTTGATCAGGGGAGCCTGTGCTTATCTCAGGCGTCTATGAGCATTAAGGCAGGATACACCCTGGATGGAATGCCAACCCATCGTAGGGCACACACACTCACATTCACACACACATTCACAAACTAGGGACAATTTTCCAAGGTGCCAATCAACCTACTGTGCATGTTTTTGGACTGGGAGGAAACCAGAGAACTCGGAGAAAAACCCTCCTGAGGCACGGGGAGAACATGCAAACTCCACACACACATGGCTGACACGGGAATCGAACCCGGGCCCTGGCGGTGTGAGGGAACGTGCTGACCACTAAGCAATATATATATATATATATATATATATATATATATACTATATATATATATATATATATATATATATATATATATATATACTGTATTATTTCCCATATTTACTGACCATCTTGATGCCATACATATGCACCTATATACACACAACAGAGGGACTGTGATAAACTTCTATCACAATCCTGCCTCCTCATTACAGAAAGTCATCTTTACAACTCCGTGTTGTTACTGCCAGGGAGATGCGATCAGAAATTCATTATTGCGCTATTGCAAAAACATTTTACTACTTAACGAGAACTGCAATTCATTCACTGAAATCATTTTACCCAAGCAGTAACACACAATTGCTAAAATAAGAGTTTAAAAGCTCAGCCTACTTTTGTGTGAGAGATCTGAGTAGAATTATCATGAAATGCAATTAACTGTTGCAGACTTAATGAATTTCCAAAGCCTTATGATTCCTTATAAATGCCACTGTAGGTTTCTCTCTGGCCTGTGTGCTTATGTGTAAAAGTGAGTGAGAGAGAGAGAGAGAGAGAGAGAGAGCTCTGTTTGAAGCAGTTTGGTCTCAGTACAGTTAATATGCACCCAACATCGTGCAGCTTGGACTATATAGGGACTGACAAACACATCCAAACAAACAGTTCTCTGTACATGTAGAATTAAACACAATTTCAAGCAAATAACAAAAGCTTTCTCAGAATAAAAGATAGTAAAATATTGATCTCAGAAATTTTCATTTTGTAATGAACTGTCCACTGAATTTCACCGCACAAAGCTCTGGATCGGTAAAGCACAATCCTGCTGTATCCTGTTCATCTGAGCTCTGATTGGACAGATCCACCTCTACTCCTCTAAAACGACAGTGATAAACAGATGTGTTGCAGATTTCGTTTATTTCCAGCTTGTAGTAGAAATGGGGGGGTGGTCACAACTGAAAATAGCTTGTCCTTTTTAATTGGTAATCACATAGGATGGATGAATAGAGACTTAGAGGAGATGCTTGCGGGAAATGTACGAGTGTTCGGAGTTACAGGCGCCCCCTCCCTCCCCTCAGGGTGCGGCTAGCGGGACTGCTGAAGTGCTAAATTGCTCTGTGTGAGTTTGGTCACGGCTGAACTCTCAGTGAGATAATGAAATGACAATTAATCCAAAAGCTGTTACCATTCACTCATTTGCTTCCTCACTTCTAAAAGCAGAAAAGGGATGAAAGAGAAAAAGGGGTAAGGCGGCGTTTGGGTTTAGCCCAAACACTGAATGGACACTGAAAAGACAAACAAACAACAACAACAAAAAAAACAAATTTAAATTAAACTGACTTAAATTTGAATTAAGATTTCAGTAATTTATCTTCTTTCATTTATAAAACTACTTTTAAATCATTTGACAAAAAATGTTTTATTATATGAATACATTTACATATTTTGCTTTAAAAGTAAAAATTATCCCTAGTGTATGAGTGTGTGTGTGTGAATGTGAGTGTGTGTGCCCTGCGATGGGTTGGCATTCCATCCAGGGTGTATCCTGCCTTAATGCCCATAGACGCCTGAGATAGGCACAGGCTCTCCATGACCCGAGGGAAGATCGGATAAAGCGGTAGAAGATGAATGAATGAATGAATGCTTTAAAAGTATTGGAAATGAAATATTTTCTTCTGAATAGAACACATTGGAATTCTCTCTCTCTCTCTCTTCCTGATTCTATTGCATAAATCTGCGAAAATATTATCGTTCCTTAATCTTAATTCACGGGAGCTGCCTGCTAATGACAGCAAAATTAAAAAACCAACAAATAAACAAACAAAAAAACTAGAAAGCAGCAGTCACACTGTGGCATTCACTAGGAAGACACAAACAAAACCATAATGTACAAGACAGAAAGCAAGCTAATGTTTTAGATAAAACTAAACCATCGTATTTGAAGCGAGGAGACAGCAGTGACAGTCTACTAATCTGCTGTTTGGTTATTGGATTTAAAACTAAGCATAAGAAAAGCAGGCGTATTATTTTACAAAATAAAAAAAAAAGAATACACAAACAAATAAATAACCTGCAAAAATTTTAATAACAGCCAAACAAAAGTGTAGCAAACAAAATATGAAAACCAAATATAATTAAAGATAAGCAAATTGTCATGCAGTTACTGTACTTTTTCCAGTTTTTGCTCCTATAAAAAAAGGAATTGTCAAAATGGAAAGCAGCGGCATGCTAATGTTCATTTTTAATTAAACAACTTATACACTGCACAATTAACTTTTAAAAAATCGGATGCTTGGAGCCAAAAAGCTAGTATGAAAATCATTCGGCTATATACATTTCAGTTAATGGATTGCCGTAACGGCGGAAATGTATTCTCGCAACTGCAGATTAATGAACAGCGGAAGGTCAAAATGAATTAGCTACTTATTTTTTACTAACAAAGAGCCATCATTTCTGTTACGTAATATAATAAACAGAAAAAAAGAAAAAAAAAGGGTGAAACATTATGGTATAAAGTAGATTCGAGGCTCATTCAAAACTATAAAGCTCAGCAAATTAGAACTGTTTCCTTTATCCCTATGAGCATGAAAATAGTCAGTTCCTGCTGATGCAGAACCTGATTTTTGCAAAGTTTAGCTCGATAACATGTAAACATCCGTGATTTTCAGCATTAAAGGAAAGTTAAAGTTATTGAAAATATATTCATGAATGATAATAATAGTAATAATAATAATTATTATTATATTTAATAATGTTATATTTATGTAATTTTATAATATTATTAAAATATAATAATAATAATAATCATCATCATCATCATCATAGCATCATATTTATCATCATCATATTTATCATCATCATCATCATCATTATTATTATTATTATTATTATTATTATTATTATTATTACTCCTCCTACTACTACTACTACTACTACTGGTATGAGTAGTGCTCATAAAATAAAACATAATGGCCAGAAAAAAAACAAAAATAAAGATATTATATGACATTTACATTTAACATCTGCTAGAGACTATTTTTCGAGTAACCTTGCATTATTATTATTATTATGCATATACAAAATATTTTCTAAGGAGCATTTATAAAGCTTTTCTGTATTCTTGTATTTGAATCACTGTATAGACAGTAAAATAGAATACTGACAGAGGTTCGTTCCCACTTCCAGGCAACAACATTAGTGATATACTGCGGCACGTATACTATGCCAATATATCTTAACATGATTACGCTAGAGAGAAGATCAGCTGATCAAAATTGCTATAATCCTGTCATCCTGGTCAGGGTCATTGTGTTTCCAGTGCCAGTATTCCACAAATATTTGTCGCAAGACAGGAAAACAACCTGTAAGTAAAAGCAGTACATCACAGGGCCTCACACACGCTTTTACAGTTTACAGTTGTCAATCAACAACCTCAGGACTCACCCTCAGCGCCTTGATCTCCTCTGTGCCATCTTATTGCCCGTTAATAAATGATAGAATAAAGATTAAATCTCTAAGGTAAAAAGACCAGCATGTTGGAACGGCGTCAGTCACAGGTAGTGTAATTATGGAGTGATGTATTGCAGCAAGTTTATCTACTTGTGAAAATGATACTGCATTAATGCACCCCCATGTGTTCCACCATAATCTACTTGAAGTCCTACTTGAAGTGCACACTTTGAAGAGGCCTCTACAGCATAAAGATGCAACAATGAACATTATGGAACAGTCCTAATGTAGATTTTCAGCACATAAGTCATTCTCTCTGGCTGTTATGAGCTGCTTTCCGAAGCCATTTAGCAAAGAGAATAGCATTAAATGTGTTTCTTGATCAGAAATATGCAGTTTAAAGTTTACCTGGTGATGGCTGGCCTTTGCAAGCTCCTGGTTAGCAGATTCCACATGTGAGGAAGTAGTCTGGATGTATTCCTCAATGCTGTCTGTAGGCAAAAAAAAAGAAAGAAAAAAAACAATATTACTGTTCTTCACATTTACTGCATCACAGTTTCTAGTATTAAAATACAGTATTATCCTATCAGTAATATCCTGTACCGTGTGGGTTTTTCCTTCAGGATGTGAGATTTGCTGCTCACATTTATATACCTCGGGCTTTTTTAATAGATGACTGAATAGAATAAAGACATGGAGTACTTGTAAATACGGAGCTTGTTTTTCACATGCCTTGCAGATAAGTGGAAAGGAGTAAAATAACAGATGGACTGGTTCAAACAAGAGTCCGACTCTCAGATCATTCATTAGAATGCAGAAGGTTATAACCTAACATTTAAAAGGGTGATAGGTGTCCTTTTCAACAACTACTTCTATTTATTAGTATTTGTATTAGTATTATTAGTAGTAGGTCAAGTGATAAATGTGTATAGTCACCTTATTATATCCCAAACTGTCTGGCGAAAAGTTATGAAATTTGGCATCCGTATTTAGAGGAATCAAATCATCTGACCCTATATAACAAAAATCTTAACTTAAAGGATTCATTCTCTGCAACCATATAAAGCTTAGAAATCTGACATATGCCCGCTCTTTTTTTGTATGTATAATCTTTTTTATTCCTGTTTTAATTCATTTGAAATTCATTTTTTAAATGCTTTTATTGTTGATTATTCCTTTTTTTATTAGTATTTTAACTATTATTTTATTTATTTTATGTAAATCCCTTTGAATTACCATTGTGTATGAAATGTGCTAGATAAGTAAAATAGCCTTGCCTTGGTTATGCTTTATTGTACACAAAGAAATTGGGGGTTATTTGGTTTGATTCCATACATTTTATCTCTTCACTGATTCACATAACAAAACACAAATGTTGCTTTTAAGTCTTTTGTAGCTACAAAATTCTGGTGGGCTGCAGGTGATATTAAAGTAACAGATTTAAAACCCAATGTAGACAAGTAGGTGGGGCACGGTGGCTTAGTGGTTAGCACGTTCGCCTCACACCGCCAGGGCCCGTGTTCGATTCCCGTCTCGGCCATGTGTGTGTGGAGTTTGCATGTTCTCCCCGTGCCTCAAGGAGGTTTTTCTCCGGGTTCTCCGGTTTCCTCACGGTCCAAAAACATGCACGGTAGGTTGATTAGGCACCTTGGAAAATTGTCCCTAGTGTATGAATGTGTGTGTGAGTGTGTGAGTGTGTGTGAGTGTGTGAGTGTGTGAGTGTGAGTGTGTGTGTGTATGTGTGTGTGCCCTGTGATGGGTTGGCATTCCATCCAGGGTGTATCCTGCCTTAATGCCCATAGACGCCTGAGATAGGCACAGGATCCCCGTGACCCGAGGGAAGATCGGATAAAGCGGTAGAAGATGAATGAATGAATGAATGAATGTAAACAAGTATACGTCCAGCACTGAGCCTCTGATACCGTGGCTGTCTGATTACATGCCGAATGCCCTACATTATATGAAGTGCGAACCATAATATAACTGTTTTATGTTCTAAGATCATATCAAAACCAACAAGTAAGAAGATTGAGATTGAAATAATAATAATAATAATAATAATAATAATAATAATAATAATAATAATAATAATAAACTAATTAATTAAATAAGAGTCATTTTGTTCTAAAGAAATGAACGGTTCATGGTAGGGTTAATACTGTATCCACAAGTCTAAAAATACGATCCAATAAGACACGTCATTGCTTTCTTTAGCATAACCTTTAACCAAGCACTTAATTTCTTATCACCTGGTCAAAGAAGAAGAAGAAAAAAAAAAGGCTACACCATATAGTTCCTATCGTGAAAATAACTATAAGTGACGTTATATTTTGTGTTGCACTTAGCACTGATTTGAAATAATTGAATCCAGTGCATTATAATTTTGACATTTGACATATTTCAAGATTAAATCTGATCATGGCATTTAAATTTCATGCTCGTGAAATATCGGTGCCCTTTTAGACAATGATGTCATTGTAAGATACAAAGGAAAACTAAACCGATTGTTCGGCTTTGGAAATACAGTTTACCTGATGGAAGTAGACGCGGAATGCCAGGTTGTGCACTTGCTTTCTTATTTTTTGTGAAAGGCATCCATTTGTTCATTTTGAATAATCCAAATTAGTTGTCTTTGTACCGATGCACATGTACTTATTCGACAAAGTGAGAAAGTTGATTCAAATGCATACTCAATTCCCTTCCCAATTAAAAACAAATGTGCGGTTCAGCACACACGGGGGCACAACTAAGGCAGGAGTGAGGGAGGTACGGCGGGGTTAAAGCAGCGAAAACGCCGCAGACTTCACCTCCGCCTGGCTGCTAGAACTAATGAGGTTTTGTTTATCTGCCTCTGATTTGATTTGGCTGTGTTCTCTGTTGCTGCCACACCAAGGAGAGACACGGTGACAAACACAGAGAGCGTCAAGGAACCTACGAATCAGGGACTTTTATTCAGATGTTAAACAACACCTTTATCACCATCTGATCTCTTGTGACCTTTCAACAATGTGTCATGAAACCTTTCAAATCGGGTCAAACCGACTAGGCTTAAGGAAAATGTAAAGGAAATGCTTTTCTGCAAACGCACAAAAAAAGATTAAGTTACTTCATCAATTTTAAATATTAAATAAAAGAAAAATCAATGGAGGTCTGTGGAAGCTTGTTTCTCTTTTAAATGCATGTGACTGGCCAACACATGTCTCAACAGAGGATACTGAAGTCACAGAAAATAAAATAAATAAAAACAAAATGCAAAATGGGTTAATATATTTCTACTACATTCAGTCTTTACTATTTTCCTAGTAATAAGAATGTTTATAATAAATAATAATGTTTATAATGTAGAAATAAATGTTTCAATTGAGAAAATGTATCTGGCAATACAACATTCATTCATTCATTCATTCATCTTCTACCGCTTTATCCGATCTTCCCTCGGGTCACGGGGAGCCTGTGCCTATCTCAGGCATCTATGGGCATTAAGGTAGGATATACCCTGGATGGAATGCCAACCCATCGCAGGGCACACACACACACACACACACACTCACATTCACACACACATTCATACACTAGGGACAATTTTCCAAGGTGCCAATCAACCTACCGTGCATGTTTTTTGGACCGGGGGAAACCGGATAACCCAGAGAAAAACCCCCCCTGAGGTACAGGGAGAACATGCAAACTCCACACACACACACATGGCCGAGGTGGGAATCGAACCCGGACCCTGGAGGTGTGAGGCGAACGTGCTAACCACTAAGCCACCGTGCCCCCGCAATACAACACTATGTCACAAATACAAATACATTATGTGGAAAGATATTTTTAATTCAATTTCAAATTTTGTCCCCTGATAATTTGCTGTTTATAGTAACTTTCACTCTTCTGGGAAGATTTTGGAGTGTGCTTGCGGAGGTTTGGTCTCTTTCATTCACAACCGCGTCAGTAAAGTCAGTAAAGTCCCAAAAGTGTTAAATAGGATTAAGATTTATACAGCAGGCCAATGAAGATCCTCCACTCCAACCCATATTTCCATGAATCTGGCCTTTGTGCACAGGGGCATTGTCATGACCGATCAGGTTTGGGTTTCTTCGTTCAAGTGAGGAGAAAATATAATGATTCCGCCAATATATTATATACAATTGTGAGCCGCCGGTTTAAGTTTGAAAAGGAACCGCATATAGTGAAATAAATCAGGTGTCCCGAGTATATCTAGAAATAAATGTAAGTCTTACTGTTGGAAATATTAGATCTATCTATTTTGGTGTTTCATTGCTAAATGCATTGTATTTCTTTCATTCATACATTGTGTCCATATGCCATTCAACCTCTCAGTGCAAACCGATGTGCACAAGTGCATGCATGCATACGCACGTACAGAACGCACACATACACACAGCATGAAGCTTTTTGCACAGGTAACTGCTGGTAACCAAGGACATTTCTTTTTGGACAAAATCTATTTGTACATTTTCTGTGTCCAGATCTGCACACTTGCCCTTTATGTGGTCCTGGATAGTTTTGTATTACCACTGTGTATTGTGCCTATGGTTGAAATAACAATAAAATCCACCCTAAATGGAACAAGTTTCTGGACATCTTGCACGTGAGTGCTTGTTAAACATTTTCCACATCGAACTTCAAAACCAGGCACTTTTCAAATGTGCC
>JACRUU010000001.1:16693739-16726239 GCA_030449085.1 Kryptopterus vitreolus | reverse complement strand
GGCCGGATGAAGAGACAGAAAGAACAGACGTTCAAACTGCACCACACAGAGAGAAATGCCACTTGTGAAATCTTGTTTGAAAAGGCCAAAAGAATTTAATTGGTTCATTTTATTATACCTTTGCTTTGGAACTTGATGTGCCTGTTACTTTAATAGTTAAACGAATCAGATCTTTTGATATCGAGTTATAGATCGTGAATAAAGAAGGGCGGATATTCTGAAGTCTTATTGTATAATGTTCTAGCTCAGGAAGTAATTGGAGAGAAATCGGTGTGTCTCGTTTAACGTTTACATCGCCGCCTTTAATTCAGTCTCCAAATAAATCTACAGCAATTGCGTTTGTTTTACGGGTTACATAAAATAATTAGCTAATACATGCTCTAGTCACAGATTGCGCTAGACTGTTAGCTAGTGGGGATTGTGCAAGAACAACAACACACACACACAAAAAAAAAAAACCAGGCAGATACTAAAGCTCTCTAGGAATGTGAAATAGTGAATTCCATCAAGGCCAGTCTTGTGTGAAAGAGTACAATCAGTTCTGCAGGTTGCACATCACTATCTAATGCCAGTCACTTAGTTTAGAGCCTCTCAGCAGTGCATGACAGTTGAAAATGGCTGATCCAGTCTACACTTCGAATGCCACTGAAGCCGTTCAACAACATGCCAAGTCATGTTAACCTGGAAACACCTTGTTGAAGCTTCCATACGACACATTCTCCATTCCAGAACCTACGTCATCACGTCTCGGCCCTTGTTAATAATTGAAACATTTTCACATCAGTAGTGTAATTTGATGCACAGATTAGATATTTTGCCTATTTACTGCACTGATTGGTTTAGTTTCACTATTAACCATGTCCAACTGCATGGATGATAACAGTACAGTAGGGCGGAATTATTCTTTATTTTCCATTGTTGACATGAAGGAATATTGGACAGCTAGGCTTTATTTCACTTTTAATGCATGAGAATGGTTGCCTGCATAGACCTCATTAAAAAGAAAAACCTCTAATGCAAACCTAACTGTGGATTATTGAGCTTATATCATGCCATTTGGAATCACTGACAAAGCTGCCATTAATGTTTAAAGTTTGACTTTAGGGCTAAAAAATAATTTTGGTAGTTCTGTTCATTTATATAAGAATCTAGTCATCTTAATCATACACAGAGATAAAAAGAAGTGATTAGATTCCATTCACTGAATGAATAGTTATTCAAGAGAGAGAAAGAGAGATTATGTATGCATCAGGTACGAAACTGACATTTTTTTCTTAGATTTCCCATTTTAATGCCCTTTCCTCCAGTAAAATTCATCTCGTGCCTCGGCTCATTCATCAAAATCGCCATAATCACCCCATCCGAGCAGCCAAGTCATGTAATGTTTACAATCTCCGGCTCACACTGGCTGCAATTGTGACTGTATGTTACTACAGTTGTTTTAATGCAATAATTAAGAATGGTGTTTAAACTGACTGGGGCGACTTGTGTGTTCAAAAGTTTGAATGCATACCATCTAGCCAATCAGATCCGGGAATACAGGCAGGCCGTTTAAACAACATTTATCAGCAATAATAAAACAAACGTACTTTTAACTAGGGGAATGAATTACCGATCGATAGTAAAACTGAATAGTCATGCAGCGCTGGGTAGTTACTGTATATTTATAGAGCATCGGAATAAAAAGGCATATCCTCAAAGTCTCCTTGAGGAATATGCCCTCTATTCGTCTACTACGAGAAGTATGGGGCACGGAGGATTAATTAAAATTGTGAGACAAAAGGACACCATGACGGGTAGGTACCAATTAGAATACAAATGGATTAATTTTCCAATAGGGACGGCATCGCAATATGTCTCAAAGGGGCCGCGTGAAGTACGGTGGTTTAAATTCAACTTAATAATTTCAGCTCGACTAAAGAACTCAGCTCCTTGTTGAAGACTCCCATTCCAGCGTTCCGACGCACAATTGCCAAATTAATAAGAATCTTTATAGTCCAATGCATATAAATGGAAATGAAGGGTTAAGGTTAAAGTGTGGCGTGGTGTTACCGCTCATTGCTTTTCTTATGACTTCATTCATATGAAATCTAATTAAATTGTCCTGCATAATTTGAACAGATTCTAATCTCCCTTTAGCCGCCTCATTTTGAGCGAATGCACCGCGCATTGTCGGCTGTCACACATAATCCAGACTAAAAAAAAAAATTATATGACTTTAATATGCAGACCTTTTGAATGAATGAATATTTCTCTACTGCATAAAGTAACATTATCTTCACGTTTACATTTACAGCATTTGGCAGACACCCTTATCCAGAGCGACTTACAACTGAGCAATTGAGGGTTAAGGGCCTTGCTCAAGGGCCCACTAGTGGCAGCTCGGTGGTGGTGGTGATGGGATTAGAACCTGCGATCTTCCGAATCAGAGATCAACACCTTAATTACTTGAGCTATCACCTCCCGGTAGCAAGATACTGCATACCTTGCTTATCCGGTCGAACGCCAGATAAAGACAAATATAAAAACTACAGTAAAATCAATATGATCATCTCTTTTTTAAATTTATTTTAGATGTCCCTCTGACTCTTTTTTTCCCCTCATGCGTCTTATAACAAGTGTACTCTCTCCTCATTCACAAACACTGTGTTCTCTCCGAATCCCCGCACAGATCTGATTTGAGATAACACTTCAGCACGCTCGGTCTCTGATGTATTGAGTCAACTGAATCATTATTGAGTGTCGGTGTCTTCTTTTCCTCTACTCCTGTGCAGCAGGGAGTTGGAGAACAAAGAGAGATGCGGAGGAGCGATTATCAATAAAAGACCTAACTTGTTTAACACAAAGTAGTCCTTGTTTCAGACACGGACAGACAAACACCGCAACCGTGGACACACACAATTAGGAACTCACCTATTGTGTCTCCTTGCTCGTGCACCATGCTGGCCAAGTCTTTCATAATCTGGTTCACATCCAGCATATCTCTCTGCAAAAAAAAAACAAAAAACAAAACAAAAAAGAGAAGAAGGTTAGGCCTAAGCACGGAAAAAAAGGATGTTTAGGATAATTAAGCACAGTGATGAGACATTATTGCAGATCAATAAGTCAAGTGTAAGACATTTAAGGAAAGAGTAAAAATAAAACTATTTAAAAAACCCTCACAGTTTTTTTTTTTATTCCATTTTCAGGCTGGAGTAAACATGAGTTTTTTATTTCCCCCAGTCTATGTCTAACGCAACATGAAAGCATCTAAATCCTGTTTGGTCTATCGTCCCCTCACAGCTTCCCCTTGCTTCCATCCACAGCCTGTGCGCCTGCAGCTGGGCCGGTGTTGCTGTGGCCACTGAGCCATTCATCACAGGTGGCCGTGATTGTTTGGGAAACTGGCAGCCCTTCTAGCTCTTGGCAAATACCATCTGGCTGGAGCCAAAATGGCCTCTGGCAAACCCCACGCTGCTAAAGATTGTTTTTTTCTTTTTGCATGAAGGAATGGCTTGACAACATATTTATTTTACCTGCCAGTGCCAGTTGAATTCACTTTGTCAAATGATGAAGAGTAAAGCATTGTTTCAGTTAGTTACATAGCAGGGACGAATTAAAAGATGTCCACGAAGTTAGAAAAGGAAAACCAAAGAGAAGAAAAATAGCGAGAGAGTGACGTATGGACATATTGATTAGTAGAGTACTATCTGTCCTAGTACCTGAGGGAAGCCATGCTAGCATTGGTTGCTGATGTGCTCCAGCTTAGCTAAGTCATGAACTTAGGTTCAGCTCATGCTGTTTAGAAGGCACCGGCAACATGGAGAGATGAAAAAGGCTATGAGGCTCCTAATCAGTAAGGTTGTTACGTGTTTGTTGTTAAAGGAAACCGATAAATGGCATTTCCGTTCAATATTTATGGCATTTGGCAGATGCCTTAATCACGGCTGACTTACAAAAGTGACAACAGATCGGTGTGAAGTGGAGTGAAGTGCTTCTACCATCCTGAACTTGATTGTTTTCCAATTTGCATCATGGTTCACATTATAGTACATCCTCAGCAATTTGGTGATAATTCGATTTCAAAATTTTATTTGGCGTAATATTTTCTGGGCTTTATTTATTTATTTAAGTTGTAAAGAAAGATTATCATTTGTACTATAAGAGTTAACAGCCTTTGTTTTGTCATGGAGCTTATCGTTTGTACTTATTAATCATGAAAGACTTTCTTGTGGTAGAAACATTTTAGACCTTGCATTGTAATAAAGCTCTAACACTGGAGACTCCTTCCAAAAATGAAGATCCTTATTTATGGGCTATTTTATCATGATTATACATGAGGTTTATTTTGAAGGTCTGCCAAATGGCTTTGTTGTTAATATAGACTATTTGAATGACCAATTGTAAACAGGAATTGAGCTAATGCTTTAATAATGCCGCTTTGTCTCGGCGCTCATTAATGTCCTTGTTAATTTTTGACCTATAATACCACCAACAAAAAACAGCATTTAAAGCTTAATACATGCAGGCTGCTTTAATGTCTGAGTTCTGAGGTAAATTCAGCGCATCAAGCCAGTGAATGATATCAGACAGGAGGTCTATTTGCTCCTAACTCCATCCCTGTGGCTTCTGTCACTCATCCTGTTGTTATTGTGTCTGTGGGTTGGTGCGGTAGGGAGGGAGGGAGGGAGGGAGGGAGGGAAAGTAAAAGAGAAAGACGACTGATAGGGCACGGACGTTCTCTCATTGTTTCATTAGACGCAAAATGTCAGTGTAAGAGCCAGATATCTGCTTCATCTGACATAGAGGAAAAGACTGCAGCACACTAAACACACACACACAAACACATGTTACGTTACGCACACACAGTGCAATCTGGGTGTCAGGAGTTTCCGCATCCACACGATTAAATGTGTGGGTCGATAAGGCACGCAATTTCAGAAAGAAAAAAACTAAACAAAACAAAGCAAAAAAAAAAACACCTAACAAAACCCTTGGAGCCGGGAGAAGGCTGACACGTCGGTACCCTCAGGAGTTACAGAAGTGACAAGAGATGAGTCTGACAAGGAAAGGATATGAGAGTATAAGCCATCACAGGACCATCTGAGATATTAAGGAGTCCAGGGAAAAGACGGCGAGAATGTAAATAAGCGTCCAGGGGACACGATGGATATCCTTAGGTTTGTATGTACAAATTCATCATGTATCGTTATGCTACAGTTTGATATGCTTAAAAAAATCAAGGATTTGTTTAAGAACAAAAAAATACATTTTGCTATGAAACAAATCATTGCTTCATATAAATGACAGTAATTAATGAGCATTAGATATGAACATAATCAATAATAATAATAATAATAAATACATAATACAATTTATAATAATAATAATAAAATTTTATTGATAGGCGCCTTTCAACACTTAAGGACACTGCACAATAAGTAAGAAAGCAAAGAATGAAAGCATAGAAATATTGACAAACAAGCACACAAACTTAATATAGGAGAGACTGAGACGGTGTGACAGGGCAAGCAGGAGAATGCTATTTTGAATAGGTGAGATTTGAGTCTAGATTTAAAGATAGACAGAGTGTCAATGTTTCGAATGTCTGGTGGGGAGAGTGGCGGGAGCAGAGCAACAGAATGCCCTCTGCCCCATGGAGGCGAGACGAGAGAAGGGAAGAGGAAGATTAAGAGAACGAGAGGGAACATGAATATGAAGATCAGACGAGCCTTAAAAGTGAGAAGAAGAATTTTAGTCAGTGCGGAGTGTAAGACGGTGAAAGTGTAGCAAAACAGTGTTGCAAAACCGGAGTGATGTGGTAAAATGAAAGCGCTTTTTTAATAATACGAGAAGCCGAGTTTCGAACCAGGTGAAACTCGTGAAGGGATTTGTGAGAGAGACCAAAAAGAAGGAGTTATAGTAATCAATACAGGAGGTAACGAGACTGTGAACAAGAATAGCAGTAGCATTGTGAGTGTGGGAAGGACAAAGATGGTTAACGTAGATGTAAATACGCCAACCAGGTGATGTTATTAATATTGAAAAGATAGTGTACTTAAACACAATTATAGTCAATATATAACTGGGTCCGGAATCTATTTCTGACAAAGAGCCATTGCCAAAAAAAAAAATTACAGCATACAGTAATGTGTGTGTATATAAAATAGATATATATATTATATCTATATATATATATATATAGCTATATATATATATATATATATATATATATATATATATATATCTATATATATAATATAGAAAGCAATATGAAAGTCTCTCTGATTTCCAATTAAAGACATTGAATTCAATTAAAAGACATTTGATTAAAACTTTATGGCTTAATTTATTTTTATTTATTTTTTTTTTTTCAATTTTGGTTAATTCTTAAAATTTCGTTAATTCGTAAAAATATTTAAAATAAGTAACTATTTTACTTTTATTAAAAAAAACATTTTAAATAATTTTTATTTGGGTTTACTACTCAAATAAATAAATATGCTGCAGGAACACATGTTGAGTAAGTGCAAATTAAAGTGCAATTGGGAAATTATATATAGTATATATATATATATTATATATATTATATATATATATATATATAATATATTATATAAGAAAATATATTTTTAATAGAAAATAATTTTTTTAATAAGTAATTTTTTGCCCCAAGCAGCCCCAAACAGACAGAGCAGAGCAGAAAGCATATGTTTCTGTCTACTCATTTTGAAATTTTCAATATTCAGAAACAATGATTTTTTTTTCTTTTCTCCATCACTACTTTATGTTTCCATATAGAAACATAAGTGGTTTGGCGTTTATTGGTAGCGTGAAGCTTAAACACGGCGCTGGAGGCAAAAAAGCGTAATTTTATCGTAAACTGACTTTTCATCGATTTTCATTCGCTGTAAAAGAAATGAATTGGAATTGGAAATGATTTCTATGATCTCTGTTATACATACACTTTTTTACTTTATATATACTAGCATTATTAAATGCTAGTGAAAGGAGGTTCCTGACCACTGCTCTAGACAGACCCCCCCCCCTTTTTTTCACATTTATTACATATATTATGTACACATATCTGTATATCAAATTTGTACATCTGTGTAAATGTTTTTCTGACTGTACATTTTGTATATTTAGAGTTAAATTATAAACCTAAATTATAAACAGATTTGGCAATACATTTCATTCTGAATGAGTGAATCAGCAACAGGCAACAGTATTAAAATTAAGTGTAAATTTTGGTTTGACAAAATATTGAAACCATATTTATACCTTTAAACATTTGTAACTGTTAATGCTATAAAATCTCCAGTTATTAAGGTCTGAAAGGTCCGAAAAATGTTCGTGTAGAGCGTACAGAAATGTTCCTTTTTCCATTTCCATTCTGCTTTATGGTGTTGCACCATTAAACACACCATTTACATGCCACCCACATTCATCACCGCGATAAACAGATTACTATATTCTAATGAAAGCAAACTGTCCATTTGTGTGACAACCCTTCCATGAGTCCACCATTTCACACAGATGTCATCACCGCGATAAACAGATTACTATATTCTAATGAAAGCAAACTGTCCATTTGTGTGAGCCATGAGTCTTGAGATGTATCGCTGTCAATTCTGCCTCCATTAATGACTCACTGAATGTTTGAATTTCCTTTTAATGACAGGTGTAATATTTCTGTCAAATATTCATTCATACTGTTATGAATAGAAAATGTTTTCCTGTATGTATATAAAGTATAATGCAATCTTTACTTAAACCACTCTGGGTAACATTATGAAATGAATATTCCTCTACTGCATAAAGTAACATTATTTTCACATTTACATTTACAGCATTTGGCAGATGCCCTTATTCAGAGCAATTGAGAAATTGAGGTTTAAGGGCCTTGCTCAAGGGCCCACTAGTGGCAGCTTAGTGGTGGTGGTGGTGGTGATGGGATTTGACCCTATGATCTTCCGGATCAGCGATCAACACCTTACAACTTGTAGCATGTAACTGCATGGATCCATGGAATCATTGTGGAGTGATCATGTGTTATTGCAGAGCGAACTGAAAACTTGCTGACTCATTCATACTGAGCAAGTTTCATTTGGTTTCTTATTTTAATGCGTCTCAGGTGTATTCTCCATATTTAAACCATTATATTGTGTGTCTACCTATAAAGAGTGCCACAAGATATTGTGTGTCTACCTATAAAGAGTGCCAATGAACAAGGGGAAAAGAGAGAGATTGAGAGTGAATCACTGTTACTGAACCATAAAGTACATATGGTATAGTGTAATACAGAGGTTTTAGGTTCCAGCATTGATCCAGTATAAATTGGTCATGCCAACTGTCAAACAATCAGCTCTGAACAACAAACATGTGAGTGAAGTAAAAAATGTGAAGCGAGTGAAGTAAAAAATAATAATAATGCCTTAAAGTTATACTGTGAAAATATTATCAATTAAAGTAATACAAAAGATAGACAGACAAATGACATGTTGAATGGAAATGGAAAGTGACATGATAATGTGTTTGGGGAACAACATATTTACACATATATAAATATGAAGATAGACATTTTCATTCCATGTACACATCTTTTATTCAATAACAATCTTACTGTACTTTTTCCAAAAGTTCTGACATTCACCGTTAATAGCCTTTCAATCAATGTGCTGCACTGATATTTACATATTTATTTCCACTTGTCACTATGTTCAATGCTACTATTTGCCCAACTACTAGATGCTAAAATGTATTTTGTTTACATGTACTATATGCATAGATAATAAATAATAGACAATAATCTATATTTTAAAACATTAAAATCAAACTTATATATGATCATTTGTCATAAAGTCAGTTATAAATATTTCAACCTCTTTACCACACAATGGAAAACCTGGAACTGTAAATTACTCCAGCGCCTTGACAAAAGCATCTGGCAGAATAAAATCACACCAGGGAGTTAGAACACCAACGAAGTTTCTAAATAGGTTGCCTCAAAGCCACTCCTTCCCCATACAGCTGGGACTATTTGAGAAACACATCCTTTTAAAAGTGAGGCAATATTCAATACAGATTTGTAACTCGTATACACAAGTGTGTCTATTGGAGAGTTCAATGGTGGCTTGTCAAGTCACTCCTGCTGGAACCAAAACCTCAAAACCATGGAAACATGGATTATTTCAAAAAGAGAGCAATTATATACGATATATTCAAATTCAACTAAAATTGTTTGGACAATAACCATTTTATTTTAAAACTCAAAAGCCAATTTTTTCACTACTTTAAGTCCTTGATATTCTTTCTATGTCATTATTTTCTACATGAATGTGTTCAACCTGCATTGTTATATTTTTAAACAGTTTTTTTAACAAACATTGCATTTTACAAACTACAGGATTACAAATTTGCTAATTTTTTTTTCCAAAGAAATGAAGTAAACATAACGCTAAATCTAATTTAATTCCAGATAAATCCAAGTGTAGATAATTGGTGCGCTAAACAGAGAGCATAAAACAGGTACATTTAGACATTTTCATTCAATGGAAGAAAGATGGCAGAGGTATAATAATACAAGTGAAAGCAATTATAAAAGAACAATTTCCGTGCAGAGTAAGAGAGAATGGAATCATTTAAATATTGAAGTATAATTTATTTAACCTATCTGACTTCCTGAAGAGCAATATTCCAGAAATCCACAACTTACCATTTATTACTAAACTGATTTATGCAGTATGAATATGCAGTAGATGGATGAACGAGTCTGTACATGTAAACATCTTGATTGGGACATTGTGCAAGACTGAATGAAATAATATATTCTATAAAGGAAAAAAAAAGCAAAGCGTTGTCACTCTCACCATTACAGTTTTTATAATTGCATATGAAATTCGATTGGAAATAATAGATTAAATAGAACAGTAGAACATGGAACAGTATGTCATTTAATATTAGATGCATGCCTTCTTTTCTTTCACTTCTCAAGTAAAGATAAGAATAGCTCAAAAAAAGGTGGCTGTAATCAAAGGTGATTGTAACCAGGGTGAAATCTTGCATTTCATTAGAACTTTTCTATATAGTTTCATTTGGAGTACAGTGTCAGTGTACGGAGTACAGTCTGCATGAACATAAAAATCATGTCATTATTATGTTTTAAATAAAAGACAATCATAAATGGTCCTGGATTATCTAAATGAAATGCATTTCATTGTGTGTGTATGTGTATTAATGCAACAATGTCACTAATAAAACAAACTAAAGGAATATGCGGAATATGCTATGCAGTATGAAGGATCATAGCAGGAGTTCTATAAGGCACTGTGGATAACCTTCAAATAATCTTTTTCCTCAGACTGGCCAACACTGATATATAAATATGATAAGAAAGCTACTAACAGAAAGCTTTTTTATACCCTAGATATATGAAACACGTTTTATAACAGATTCCCCAAGAAAAAAAATGTCCTCTGTCCAAAATCTTAGCTTGTGAAGGAAAAGGTGTTTACAGATAACTTACATGAATCATGCCCTTGCTCTTTTCTCTTTCTGACTTTCTCTCTCCCGTTGCTCGGACCCCCCGCCCCTCTCCCCAACCTCCGTTTCCACCATATAAATGTGCTTAATGCTGATATAAGATTCCCCTCACATTTCCAGCCCTGGCCTAAAGGCATCAGGCAACTGAATGCAGTGTCACTGCCACAGCAGAAAAACTGTTAAGCAGATTTACACACATGCTTATTGCTGGGAAAAAAAAATGAAGCCTGAACACAGCTTAAGCATGAGATGCCTCTTTTTGCCCTTGCTGAATAAATGGTTTATAATGTAGAACCAAACAATTTCTATCCTTCTTTGGCCCTGGGAAGTCACAACTCGGGATGTGCAACTGCCTATTTCTGTGTCTATGGGTGCGTACAAACTAGACAGTGAGAAAGAGTGGGTTCATGTGCGGTTTAATTGTCCTGGAAAAGCTATCAAATCCATCTCACTAATTTGCTGATCCTATATATTGCATTAGAACATTGGTCAGGAACCTATGGCTCTTTGGCAAAAAAATAAATAAATACATACATAGATATATACATACATACATTCATATATACAGAAGTCATTTCTCTACAGAAAATGCATGTATAATTCTTTTATTTTACTGTGAATCAAAATTGATGAAAAGTTCACAATAAAATTGTTCTGACCGATAAACAGCAAACCGCACAAAGTTTCTATGGCAACCTTGTGTGCGCAGATTCACGCAAATACTACCTTGAGTGGTGATGGCGGAAAGAAAAGAATTCAGAGGAACACCAACAGTTTCAAAATGAGTAAACAGAAGCATATGCTTTTATTGAAAGCTCTGATCCTCTGCTCTGTCTGTATGCACAGAATGTATTTCCTCTTTTAAAAATGAAAAGAAAAGAGACATTTTAGGTATTGATTTTGAGTTGTTTTTGAGCCTAAACAAAAGTGGTATTGAAATGTTCTTTTTCGTAACAATACTAAAATCCAATTTCGCAATTGCTTACCCAAACCTGTATTAGCCGAAAGTAAAACATTACGCTTTTTTCTTCACTCATGCACTTACTCACTGTATGTTGCTGCATAATTTATTTTGAGTTATTTAAATAATATTAATCATAATAGTAAAATATTTGCTTAAGGGGCACGGTGGCTTAGTGGTTAGCACGTTCGCCTCACACCTCCAGGGTCGGGGTTCGATTCCCGTCTTGGCCGTGTGTGTGGAGTTTGCATTTTCTCTCCGGGTTCTCTGGTTTCCCCCGGTCCAAAAACATGCAGAGTAGGTTGATTGGCACATTGGTAGGCATTCCATCCAGGGTGTATCCTGCCTCAATGCCCCTAGACGACTGAGATAGGCACAGGCACCCCGTGACCCGAGGGAAGATCGGATATAGTGGTAGAAGATGAATGAACGAATATTTGCTTATTTTAAATAGATTTTTTTGCTCAAAAAAGAATGTATTAACCAGAATTTTAAAATATGCTTTGTTCTTCATTTATGCACTTGCACAACACGTGACCCTTCATATTTGTTTAGCTTTGAGTTGTGCATTAGCACTGACATTTATTACCGCTAATGTATGTCAAACCTTACTGAAGTGCACCGCATTCCCCATTTGGTGTTACAGAGGTGCATTTTTCTTTCGTGAATGCAATGCGCTTCCCTATGTAACCTTTAAGAATTCTTAAAGGAGCCACGTACCATTTTTTACAACTGAAACAATCACTAAAAAAGCAACACTGAAATGACAAGAAATTAATATTAAAAGAATCATTTCTAGAGCAAAATATTACAAAATTGATAGTTTTATTAAATGGAAAGAGATTTTGAGAAACAGTTATATAATTATAACATGTTACAGTTAGTTAGAGTATTAGAAACATGAAAAGTATTCATTTAAGGTACATTGAAAACGTGCGATTAATGTGAAATTAATTATGAGTTAACTCATCTTGCGATTAATAGCGATTCATTTTAATCGATCGACACCCTTATTAAAACTAGTTTTAATCTCAAGGTGAGGGTGAGTGCAGACTGAGAAGACCATTGTGAAATTGTATAGTAATCACTAGAGCATTTAGAACTGCAAGATTTGTTGAGGTGGGCCAAAAAGAAGCCTCTTCAAATAGTCATATGAATCCTATATACTGCTGCAAACAAACACAAGACAAATCCACGACAGAGTGTTTCAGTTAATATAGAACAACTACAACAAGGCAGAAGTCAATTTATTTGTAAACAGGCAAGTTAGTGTGCAATTGGTTTCACAAACAGAGGCTTTGGGTCAGGAAGGATTAGTGCATGATTGGCCAAATCTATATACTTTCCCACTGCCGTCAATGTTAGAGACAACAAATCCAGAGTTGCTGGAAGCACTATAATGGCTGAACAGATCATAGTTTGCCTTGTTATTCACTTTACTATGCACAGTACCAAAAACTGGCACATGTTAATTTACCATGTAATATTACCTGAAAATATAGACTACATGTGCTTTATATATTTTATATTCTCTGTGGATTAAATTATTCTCATGCTTATTCTTACCATCTTAAGCTAGATCACAAATGATAAGTGGTGTAAGATGTGTTATTTTTACACCTATTTGCATTTCTTTTTTTCAAAAGAGACTCATGGTCTGAGACTCAAGTACATGCAGATACATACTGTCATCTTCTGGAAAAGGACATCTTCGTATAGGTCAAGGGGTTTATTATATCAAAGACCGAGAGCTGCGTTCATATCACACCATCAGCATGCTTAACCAGAGAGCAGGAAAATGTGTTAAATCACTAACCCTCCAGATATCTCTCTCACACACACAGTCATTCGAACCCCAGAACTACTTCTAGCTCAGACCATAACAACATGATAGGGCTTATTTTCACGATTACATGTAAGAGCAGAAATGAGGCACAAGATCACACTTTTGGCATGTTAACTATGACAGATACATTTGCAGTATTTTTGTGACCATCATCATAAGTGGTAACCTTTTTGTATCCTGGTCTATCCTAGTAACCTTGAATGTGATGGCAGTCAACCTCGCCACCATGTACATACAATCTGACTAATGCCTTCAAATCTAATGAGGACATTTGAATAGCCATGTGAAATAATTCACCAACATTAGGATCAAACCATTATTTATCTACTGCCATTATTATTATTTATCTAGGGATAAGCAGATAGATTGTGTTTGGGGGGGCATGGTGTAAAGAATCGAGTAAACCACACAAGCGTTTTTGTAATTAAATGATAATTCTATAGCTTCTGTCCTTTTACATTATTAAAAGTGCTATATTTAAAAAGTAATATGAGCTGAAAGCCATCATGTATCTGTGATTGTGTATTTACAATGTCAGATGAACATCTTTCACTTCATCTTTGAAAATGGGAGGTGGTAGCCCAGTGGTTAAGGTGTTGGACTCTGAACCGGAAGATTACGGGTTCAAACCCCACCACCATCAAGCTGCCACTAGTGGGCCCTTGAGCAAGGCCCTTAACCCTCAATTGCACGGTTGTAAGTCGCTCTGGATAAGGGCGTCTGCCAAATGCTGTAAATGTAATGTAAAATTTTTACTGTCCTTCTGCTATAGGGGTTCTCCGTTTCAAACTCTCTTCTCAAGGTTGAAAATATTAGGATAACCTTTTTTTTTTCTTTTCTTTTTTTTTTGGATTGGGCCAGATGTTTCATTCAGAATCCCCTTGAAAGTTGTCCTCTCTTGTAGCCATTTTCTTCCAAAAATCCAATTTGATGAAATGATGGCCAACGCCAAAACGCTCTAGGTGCTTTGTAAAGCTTAAATATCTCCCTCATCTTTCCTGCTCTTATTCAACTTATCCTAAAATATCGCTTTAGTTACATCTGCAGGATGCTAATTAAGCACAAAATTAAATTAGACCCTAGGGGCACGCTTACTTCCCCTTGTTCTTCTGTTTATAGGGAAACCATAGTTGTGAAGAGTGTCGACTTTAACCCACTTGTGCTCTTTGCATATGTGAAAGTACAAGGACTACGTCTCTCTCTCCCTCTCTGCAGTCATATAGAGAGCATTATGCATGAACAATGACATCTAGTAAGTGCAAAGAAAGAGACAGTGCAGTTCCAGTCACTCTGGATTCAGCTGAGTGGAGTTTCCAATACGAGCTGGCTGAGCAGAAGAAAGGGAGCAGGGATTTAGACTGGAAAAAGCACACTGTCAGATATGATCAGCCTGGCTGAGCTCATGCACAGAGCCCTTCAGCATCTACTACAGGGCACAATGACTGTGGGCACAACCACCTCCTGGTCACCTTTTCCCATCTGTATTCCCCTCCACCCCAAAGCATAAATAAGCTCGCTGCAGTTTTTGAGCCCCCCAAGTGTGAAGGTGGCTTTGTTTTCTTTGTTCAAGACTCAAATTTGGTACTTGCTGATTTGATGTGGGTGTGTATACATATTATATATATATATATATACATATATATATATATATATATGATATATATATATATATATACATACGATATATCTATATTGTGACATGTCTCTATTCTAGAAATCTCTTCAAAATAAAATTACTAATTATTTATTCATTAATTATTCTTTTAATATTAATTTCTTGTTGATTAACTAATTTCTTATTTAATTGGTTATAGATTGGTTTCCATATAAAATGGTGATATGGTAATATACGTTCATATAGCAAGTAGCACAAAGCTGTTGTGAATGCTCAGCTAGTAGGAGTGGATACACGTTGCCGGGTGTTTTTTGTTAAATAAAACACATCTATCGCCTCTTTTATATTCCATCCTAACATTACAAGCGTTAAGCGAGGCTGAGGAAAGGTCAACGCTGAAATTATCTGGGAAGGCCACAGGATTGAAGTTTTATTTATTCCTTTGGGTTTTTATTATTTGTCCAGAATGAAAAGTGCACAGAGTCTCCTTTGTTGTCCGGGTCTCATTCATTCTTCGACAAAACACCAAACATACATTATATATATATATGTGTGTGTGTGTGTGTGTGTGTGTGTGTGTGTGTGTGTGTGTGTGTGTGTGTGTGTGTGTGTGTGTGTGTGTGTGTGTGTGTTTGTGTTTGATTTAAAGATTTGTATGTTGCCATGTTCATCTCTTACATCAAAATGGGAAATATGTGGAAATAAAAATGGGAGGAAAAAAAATATGCTTTTAAAATTATAATCTTTTTGATTATTTGATCTACTAACTAGCTTCTATTTCTCATAACCACAAGTGGAAATGTTTCATCTACGGTATCTTCAAACAGTCAATCAGTCTCTACAGAATCAGTGGTAATGTTTCCTTCTTCCTTAAGTAAGTGTCACATATGGATACAGAGGTCGCTCCTAGCTGCTGAGCAAACATGGAGTGGGTTTAAATAAGCCTGGAGCTCTTTCTGAACCAGTAAAGGCACAGCAGATTGGTATACAATCAGCACCCGTGGCCACTGAGGGGTCTAGCATTTTGAGTATCCAAGGAGGTGAGTGTGTGTATGGAATATAACCAAATATCATATAGATGGGTCAAAATATTCTGCAATCCATGAAAATCCATGAAGCCTGCCTTTATGCATTCAGATTGGTAGACAGTATCTAAACACTGTGAAACATTTATGAAACTGTGTTTAAAACACAGTGAATCCAAATATTTTAATCTGTACTCTGATGAACTTATTGCGATGAGACAGTAGGCTGACTTAGGCATCTAGCCAGTGCGGATTCTATATATCGAGCAATCTGGAATATAATTACATTTTACAATCGATAAGATATGATTGCAGGAATCATTTTCTGGCAATTATTAAAATAAATAAAGAAATAAATTCTTGCTACACCTCAAAGCACTAGACTGTATATATTGATTAATGTTGGATGAAGATGCAACAGTTACACTCAACAGCTTTCCAATTTATATATATATATATATATATATATATATATATATATATATATATATATATATATATATATATATATATATATATTAGTATATAGATAATATTTAAGAGAGAGAGAGAGAGAGAGAGAGACATGTATTTATTTATTTACTAAATATAAAATTTTGTAAAATTTATTTACTAAAATAATCAATCAAATTGAGAACTCATTCTCTGATAGAGAATCCTTTAGTGGTCATTTCCCAGTGTTATAGTTGTCCAAGAAAATTGGTATTTATACATATATAGAGGTTTTTTTTTTTTACTGGACTAGATGGAACACCAGTGCACCTTGCAAACGCACACTTATTTCATTCATTCATTCATCTTCTACCGCTTTATCCAATCTTCCCTCGGGTCACGGGGAGTCTGTGCCTATCTCGGGCGTCTATGGGCATTAAGGCAGGATGCACCCTGGATGGAATGCTAACCCTCGCAGGGCACTCACACACATACACTAGGGACAATTTTCCAAGGTGCCAATCATCCTTCCGTGCATGTTTTTGGACTGGGAGGAAATTGGAGAACCCGGAGAAAAACGGGGAGAACATGCAAACTCCACATACACATGGCAGAGACGGGGATCGAACCCGGACCCTGGCGGTGTGAGGCAAACGTGCTAACCACTAAGCCACCATGCCCCCGGCACACTTATTTACTAATTGTCATTTGGTGTAGGTGTGGGAAAAATGTAAACACATCGAAAACATGTCTCCACACACACATTAAGCCAAGCAAAGGCCTGAGCCAGGAACCCTAAAGCTATGAGCAGAAACACAACCCACTGCACCTCCACACCTTTTGCCTTCCATATCAGCTCTTATTAAATTCTCAAAAGGTCACTTGCAGCAGCTCATTTTACACTAAAATGTACTAAATTGTTCTGAACATTAAGAACATCTGAGAAGAGAGACAGTAATATCACTTGGCCATGCTAAAACAATAGAACAAATTCCATACAAATAACAAAAACCTCAAATCTACTACATTAAGTCATTTCCACAGGACAATCTACAGCTTTATTCAAATTTCAAATTAGTTTGACACAAATAATAATTTTTCCACTTTTGGTGTGCATGTACCAATTTTCAAGCCAATCCTATGTTCTGGGACTTGGTGTAACCTGGAGTAATAAAATATGAACGTGAAACTGCACAGCGTTTGGAAATTGCCATTTTAATAAAAAAAATGTTATATTTCCATTTATTGTGGTAGCTTATGCATGCAAGTTACTTCAGTCATTTTCTCTCTATATCCGGTTTGGTAATACATTTTTCACAAGATGGACATATTAGCTTAGTTATCCACTTATGAAGAATAGAAAGTTAGTAGTGAGGTATAATCTGAGGATTTTATGAACAAGGAATACAGAAAGGTAGAATTATTTCCCCTTACTCTTTTGCTAAATGGAAAGAGAAGTCTCTTTAAGTCTTGTGTATTTTAATTAAATTGTTTTGTTTTGAACCCAAGTCTACATATCTCTCTGTATGACTTTGATACCTATAGTGTAGTTGAGATCTTATGTGGACTTTTATTTTGCTGCAACTCATTAGAAGTGCTAAAGTGTGTGGTTAAGGCATTCACCCATCTCAATCTTTTAATTTGTTCAGAAATGTGAGGTCACCATGAGTAGGGTAACATGGTACACACCTCTATCTGGAGTAGCGCTTCTTCCCTTTGGCGCAGGACCTCCACATCCTCCTCGCTGATCTCCGACAGGAACGCCTGCTGTTCATCTTCTTGCACAGTCTCTGCTGGCCTGACCAGCGGATCCTCACACAGCTCAGTGACTGGTGTCTGTACATGCACATACAGAGAATCCAAAAACACACGCACAAGCACACACAAATTAGCGTTTTATAATGCGTTCTCAAACGGCTTCCTGTCAACAATGACACATAGCATACTGTGAAAAATCAGTAGCGCTATTATCCGTTGATATTCTGATGCAAAACCTCGGAAATCGCTGCCAACGGTCACAAAAAAAAAGTAATTCTCTGACAAATCTATCTCAATTGTGTGTGTTTGTTTTTCAAATAACTTTATTTAGACTTTGTTTGGCAGCAATCTAGACTGAAGATCCAATATGTAGGAAATGGTCACTGTGAGAACAGGGAGCTGCTAATCGGCTAATTTTTTTTCTAATTGCATATGTATGACACCAGATGCCAGAGGCAAGTTATTGTTTTTGTCGTTCACGGGATGATTCATTGCATTCCGTTTTCCTCCATTTCAGAATTAGTACTGCTAATAGACTGCATCTCATTCCAGACACTCTAAAGAGCACCCTCTCCTCAGGCCTAACTACTTGCTAATGATTCAGTACTGTTGTCTTTCTGTTCGCACGGCAGCTCTAAATATTTGCATGTTTACCATAACCTTAATGGTACATAATATACCGAGACTGATATACTGTAGGTTTTACAGTATAATAGATAGATTCATGTTGAAAGACAAACTATCAAATAGATCTGTCAATTATTAAACATTAAAATCCTTCTACAAGAGAAAAGATTTTTGCATATCTGAATTTGTTTCCCTGCTCCATGTTTCAGCCTGAGCACTTCGGAAGTGCTTTGCTACACGAACCTGCAATTCAGACCAACCCAAAAATCCCAACAGTGACAACCGTGCTGAAATAAAGTGAAAATCCCGCGGAACAGAATCACATTCTTAGAAACACACAAAGATATTAAATCTGGAACTCGTCTTTTCACTAGCCAAAAAAGCTAATGAACATGAATTCCTCAGGACTATAATCAAAAATAATGTAAAATTAGTTTACATATTCCGAAAAAAAGTAATATTATTTAAAAAACATAAAAAAATTACCCTTCAAAATGCACAAATTTAAATAGAGAATTAAAAATACGCCTAATAGAAACCAGTGAATTTCGCAAAAACACAGGTATCGCAATAAAGTGTTTTTTTTTTAAACGATGCAAAAAAGGAATAATTTGCAAAACTGTAATGGAAACGTAAAATTGTCCCTAGTGTGTGAATGTGTGTATGAGTGTGTGTGTGTGTGTGTGTCCTGCGATGGGTTGGCATTCCATCCAGGCTGTATCCTGCCTTAATGCCCATAGACACCTGAGATAGGCACAGACTCCCTGTGACCCGAGGGAAGATCGGATAAAGCGGGAGAAGATGAATGAATGAATGAATGTAATGGAAACGTTTTTTTTTCCGCATTTGCTGGTCACATGATATACTTTGCCTTGCCTTGGGAATGATGCTGCAGGTGCTACAAGAGACCCTAATGCACCAGTAATGCTTATATAACTCACCTACGTCTCCGATTACAAATAAAAACGCCTAATGCGTTGGCTGCAATATAAGTAAGCCTGCCCTATATCTGTCACCATTTTTTAAATGACTTGTCGCGAGAGGACGGGTTTTAGTCGCATGATACGGTTAATGGAAACATATTACCATTTCGCAATTTTTTTTTTTTATCGACATTTAGAAAATCACTATTTAAAGAATACAAGACTTTAAAGTGTAGAAGCAGCTTCACTCATACAGAATACCACCACCAAATATATATATATATATATATATATATATATATATATATATATATATATATATATATATATATATATATAATATAACGACTGTAAAACTGTTTATAAGTAAATCATTTTATTTCCTGGAATGATTTTCTGTTCCACTCTGGTGGATCGCTTCCAGCTTGATTAAAATCGCAGAGGAAATATAATTATCTCTTGGGTCACCCCTTTCAAAATGGAACACACACATTCGACATACAATATGCTAAATTTACATTTCTGTTTGATTCCAAAACACAAAGATACTGTATGAGGAAAAAAAAGGAAGAAACAGAAAATTGGAGCGTGTATATTTTAGGAAAAGTTGTAGGGTGGTTTATTGAACAAAACTAAAAGCCTTCCCTGCAGAAATGATTTTGTACAAATTGGAATTGGGTTTTATGATACACTCCGAGATCGTCGGCACTGATACACAACCACTTTCCTCTTTGATCTCCAAGAAATGAGACTCGGAGGGGAGCTCGGCAATCAGACGGAGCTCGAGTAACATCTGACTCTATACAGCCTGCTCTACCTGTGGCCTTAAACAGCACTGCTTGTTTTGCTTGTGAACTTTGCGTTCGTATCGTAATACAAATACCTCTCCGGTTTGATGGCTCGCGCCGAGGCGAGTGTCTAAGGTGAACTGACAACAGAAGGCGAAACCATCGAGGAAGCAGCTACAAGTGACAGAACTGCACATGAAAGCAACAACTCCAGGCACTGCCCGGGCAGCGTGTGAAGTGAATAGGAAAGTAAGTGGTCTGGGTGAAGGGAGGGAGGGAGAGCGAGAGGAAGGTGGTGGGGGGTGTCTAGATGAGAGTGTAGATCTGTATCTGTGTACTGCCTTGTCACCATCTCAGGTGTATGACAGTCAAGGAATTCTGATGTGCAATTTGGAGTGACATCCGAGTCAGAAATGCTTTCATGTCGCTGTGGCATCCTATGGCAGTATGCAATATCAACTAGATGTCACGCTTGATGACGGGATCTGACCTTATGGATGTCAGCTCTCATGCACTTCAAAAAAAAAAAAAAAAAAAAAAAAAGGGATGTCAGTTTTGTGGCCACCTACAAAATGTAGTCCCTCTCATCTTGGTACTCTCAATGCAATGTCTTATTCGTGCTGATCTCCGGTACGGAATTATTCAAATGATACAGCAGAACCTAGATGTTTGTGCCTGACACCTCATAAACGTTTCATTCAAGGAAAAAAAAACATTTGGGGAGGGAACTTGCACACAAAATCGGGATGCAACTCTTGCTTGTGCTCTAAATATGCCTCGGAGCTTTTGTAAATATACATTTAAATGATGCTCGTGTGGAAAGTGGAGCGTCAGCACACAAAAAAAACGCCAGACAAGAAGGTGTTGCTGATTGCTTATTCTACTGAATTTACTGACACTTGTGCAATTAGAGCTGGCCAGATATTTACATCTTTCCAGTGCCGGGGGAAAAAAAGTGCAAATGCCTTGCTTAAATATTTGCTCTTTCTGCATGACTACCTCTAGTGAAAGTACACAACAGTATTAAAAGTAAATAAAATGCTCTAATCTACTGATAAATAATATATATATATATATATTTTTTTTATAATTATGTATATTATTTTTTTCGAAGGGTTTTAGATGTGCCCTCACAAACACGTCCTCATTTAACCCATTTTATGCCATCACTTAGTGAAAAAATTAATGCATTTCTGAAATGTGAATTTAAAATGAATATATTGTACAATAAAATGTAGTAAATGAAAGTACATGATTTCCAAAATACAGATATTTTAAAAATTAGATTTAAGTACAATAATTAAGTATATTATTTACTTATTACTTATCATTAGTACTTATTATCCACCACTAAAATTGCTGCAATATCGTAGCAGGAGAATTTGCCAGGAAGCCACCCAGGAATATACTAATCCGAGGTTCGATCGGAAAACCTTACCAAAACTGGACTGTTAAAGATTGGAAAAAGATAAAGTGGCATGTTTGCAATCTTCACTATGCTGTGTGCCATTTGTAGCCTCAGACTTCTACTTTGGCTGAAAGTGGCGAAACCTAACGTGGCTTCTTGTAGCACATCTATCTAAAGGTTCTACTTGTTGTGAAATTGGAAAAAGCACTTTTGCCCACTTTTTATTTAATGTAGCCTTCCCGTGAGTCCAAACTCTACAGTTGGGTTCTTTTTTGTTTTATTTTCTGTTGTCTTTTTTTTTGTTTGCACCATTTTTTGTAAAAATCTGTGAGTAAATATCTTGGTGAAAATTGACCATCTGGCACTAATAACAATGCCACTCTTGAAGTAAATGAGATCATACTGGGAGATCTTGACCTGTAACAGAATTGCGATGCCATGAGTGGATACTGTGGCATGATGGGCTAATTATATGAATGAGCATCTACACAAGTGCTCCTAATGAACGTCACCCACTGTGTAATGGAATTATACTGGCTTTACACTCATTTATAACCAGAACGAGACACACAGAGGAGACTAACGAATGTCCTCGGCTGCACAAGTTCAACTTTTCCATTTCGCTGTCCTCGAGAACATGCCATTTGAACACAAAAAAAGAGGTTGTGCTCTAATATTGATTTATGAAAGAAAGAAAAAAAACGTGCTAAAATAACCTCGGGTTTTGTTTCGAGATAACTTCCATGTGACAACTGCAGTTACTATAGCATAAGCTTCTTTTCTATTAAAAGCAGTATGACTTGACCCACCTCAATACCTCAGAGATACTTGGTGACAATCCAGCCTTTGTCATTTTTTTCTTTGACATTTTTCCTGATGTATGCTCTTTTTTCCCCCCTGAACCTTTATTGAAATGAAAAGTAAACCCCCGTAGACAAACAGCTTTTTTTTTTTAGACTATGACGGAAAATCCAAACTATTAATTGCCTTGACTACTGTAGATAAAACTACTCTTTAATTACTACGCAACAAATGAACAGTCTAAATTTTGGAATTCTTCCAAAAACATCTTTTTTTTATCTTATCTCCCCGTTCCCACTGTGACAGGTTCATTCCATCCACCCCATTACCACACCCCTGTGTGACAACTCACCTGTTTTCTATCTTTTTGTGCCGGAGGAAGCAAGGCCCTTGATCGATCTGCAATTTTCTAATTCGAAAGAAAAAAACACACAATCCGAATGAATCAACGCGCGGATAAAACACAATTTAAGCATTCTTCAACTCTAAATGAAATCTCATGTGTGCATTCCGTACACTGATCAGAATTACAGTAAACAAAGTGCCTAATATAGTGCAAATCCCCCTTGTGCCACAAAAATTGCTCTGATCCATCAAGGCATAGACTCCAAAAGAACAGCAGATCTGTTTACTGTAAACTACATTCAGTTGTAATCAAACTTGCTTGTCTAGGAAACCCAACAGAAGCTCTTTATCCTGTTCCTCAAACCATTCCTGAACTAGTTTGCAGTGTGGCAACATTATACGGATGAAGAGGAAATTTATTCTGTAACCATTTTTAGATCAGTGGTATATGTCAAAGTATAAACCACATATAGTATAAACCAAAAGGCGAAATTATGAGCCTCAGATAGGTACTAATCACAACATACTGGTAACACGCACAAGACCTGCCATTTTGGAAGGTGACCAATTTGTTCCTTATCAAAGTCACTCAGATATTAGCCTATTTTTCTTGCTTTCAACTCGTCATATACTTCATGTACTACTTCCACATACTGCACTCCCTGACGGGTGCCATTGTAAGACTTATTCAATGCGTTTTGCGTCACCTGTCAGTGGATTTAATTGAGCTACATATCTATGCTTTATTATATCAACAGAACCTAATTAATACAACTTGACTAGATGTTCGGGGGAAATAAATAGCGTCAGCAGTACTCTCACCTTCTGCAGGTCACCATAGCGCTGCACAGACTCTGACAGCTCTGTCTTCAGCCTCGTCAGACGCAGCCGGTCTTGCTGTCGAGAGAGAAAACTCATCAGTTACTGCAAAAAATAGACGTTTAATAATACATCTGTCATATTTAACAATTACATCATTTATTTGGCCACTGGCCCGGTGCAGTCGTCCTCATTATTGCATGTTAATAGCCTCAATCCACTCATTTCATACTTTATTAAGAATGTATTGACGCAAAACCTTAACCTAGACACAAATTATCCGCCGCTGCTGATTCGTCGCTGAAAATCCCAGACAGTCCATGTCTAAATTAGACACTAGCCATGTCTAGAATGTCATTCCATTCCATGGGGTATAATATGTAAGGTCTGAGGTAGAACTATAGAGATACACAAGTCACAAGTCACAGGAATGAAATGAATATTTTACCCGTGAGGAGCCGCTGATGATGTCAGAGAGCTGTTTGATAAGTTGACTTGTGCTTGTAATGACTTTATTGGTTTGTTGCTGTATCGAGTGCCTAAGAGAAAGAGAGAGAGAGAGAGAGAGATTTATGAAGTGAGATGGTTGCAAATGTGGCATCTATAAAAAAAAATCTCCAGGCAATCCTGGCTAGCCCTCTATAGATTATGTTTTGCCAGATAAATGAATCAATATTAATGACTGTGTGATATTAGAACAGAGATGTGCATTGTGGGTCACAAAACAGATATACAGCACAACCCAGGTGAGGAAAATCACATACTTCAGGCTTTTCCTGCTGTTAAATTAAGAAAAGCGACTGAAAATTAATTGTATGTATGTATGTATGTATATATATATATATATATATATATATATATATATATATATATATATATATATATATATATATATATGCAAAAGTTAACAGATAAAAAATAAATAATAATTGTTTATTTTTGCCAATTTACAAAATACAAAGTGAGCGAACAAAAGAAAAAATCTAAATCAAATATATTTGGTGTTACTACCTTTTGAACAACTAGAAGTAGTGGAAGGATGATGGCACGACCCCACAGAGCCTGATCTCAACATAATGGAGTGTGTGTGGGATTACATGAAGAGACAGAAAGAATGTGAAGAACGTCTACATCCACAGAAGATCTGTGTTTACTTCTCCAACATGGAACAACCGACCAGCCCAAGTTCCTTCAACAAAGGGTGATTGATCAATATTGATTTAATTTCAATTTCTCTTTTGTAGATTCCTCTGCATTTTGTTCATTTATGAAACCCTTCCATTTCTGAAAGCGTTCTTTGTTTTATAGCATTTTTTCACAGTATATATATATATATATATATATATATATATATATATATATATATAATTTTTTAAACAGGAAAGAAATATGAATGGCATGAAAGACAGAAGACATTAATCGAAGCAACAAGAACGGGGAAAAGGAAAGACATATGTTAAGAGCAAAAATAGACACAAATTTCTTTATAATATTTCCTAAATCGTTAAAGATCTGGGTTATTGAAATGAGATAGGAGAGTTGGTGACGGGCTTCTAGTCAAATATCAGACAGAAATGCATTGTTCTCCTCTGGACTGACTAAGGCTGTGGATAGGACATTGATTTAGTGTCACTGCTCTATATTGTCTGATCCCAGTTTTTAAAACCCAGTGTGTCCATACTACCCTGCTGTTCCCCAGAGATACGCAGCGCAGGCCGTGCACTCCACCTTCCTCTTAAATATTGATTTAAAGATGGAGGGTGGAAACGAAGAATGTGACTGAGAAAAAAAAAGAAAGAAAAGAAATTGCTTTAGTGTACATAGTGTGAATGAAGGGCCTGTCACCGTCATATTCAATCCACAGAAAGAGACCGCGATCCATACAGAAACAGAGGGACCTTCAAGGTGTAGCAAGAGAGAAATCCTCACTTTTATTTTTCACTCATGCTTCTTTAAGTTACGGCTTAGGAAATGCCAGACGTGCGCGGCATGATGCCACATGATTACAGGACCTGCTTTTTTTTTTTTTCTAAACCAGACATAAAAAAATAAAACCTTCCTGCAGATGACCTCTAAAGTACAGAAGGGTACAGTAACTACTTATTTTACAAAGCTTTTAAAGGTTGTGCATTGGTTCTACTCGGAGTTTATTCAGAGGGAGAAAAGAAGGATGCTGCATTTCTACTTTCCCATCTACTTTATTCTGAAATTCTTTTCCAATAATGTCTAAGATTATCCTAGACATAATAAACATAGATAATACTAAAACATTATCTCTTGACTCGTCTTGCTATTGGGTATAAACGAAATAACTATGACAACGAATAATCTGTTTTGCCGACAAGGTTCAAGTGAATTGTAGTTTTTCGTCTATTTACTTCCTATAGCTAACCATGAAATGCTTATAAACGCTACTTCCGTGTGAATGCCCCTTAACAAAATAACCAAGGGGAAAACCAAAGGATGTGAAGGATGACATGAAAACATGACATGAATGAAAGCTAAAACACACTAGGCTACATAAATATACAAACCCTCCCTGACTGTGTGATTACACTTAACCATTCATTCATTCATCTTCTTCCGCTATATCCGATCTTCCCTTGGGTCACCGTGAGCCTGTGCCTATCTCAGGCGTCTATGGGCATTACCCTGGATGGAATGCCAACCCATCGCAGGACACACACACTCACAGTCACACACACATTCATACACTAGGGACATTTTTCCAAGGTGCCAATCAACCTACCGTGCATGTTTTTGGGCCGTGGGAAACCAGAGAAAAACCACCTGAGGCACGGGGAGAACATGCAAACTCCACACACACATGGCCGAGATGGGAATCGAACCCGGATCCTGAAGGTGTGAGGCGAGTTATTTTGGGGTTTTATATTAATTGTTGGTGAGTAACTAATACATGTAATGGCGTTACCTAATTGAATTTACAAAATAAATGTAATAGTAATTATGTGTACATCTGAACAATTTCTTAAAAAAAACTTGAACAACAACTACAACAACAACCACAACAATATTAATAATAATAATAATAATAATAATAATAATAATAATAATAATAATAATAATAAATCACATCCAGGGTTGAGAGTTCATGTTACTTGCCAGTGTGTCCTGTCATAGCTATGCAGTATTCTTTTTTTTTTTATACAGTCTGACTTTGTTGTGGTGGTGCTTAATGTAATTAACATAATCTTAATTCAAGTGATGAAAGATTTTGAATTTCTAACAGTAAACAAGAGTTGAGTACTACACTAAGTTATAAATTTTGGGAAATTATTTAGTTGTAAATATCAATTAGAAACTTGAAAGTAACCAAAACAGTAAATCAAATGTAATCAGTTACTCTACTTTTATAAAGTAATTGAAAAGTCACACTACGTACATTTTGAATAGGATCATTTGTAATCAGTAACCTATTACATTTCCAAGGTAAAACTTTTCCTTTTCCACAGGAACAGTTGCAGAAATAATAAAAGGATAGAATAGCATATAAGGGGTTTTGTATTATAGGCAACCCATATATTAAATTGCAAGTATATTTGCTTGAAAGTACAACTGATGTACAATTCCGAAAAAAATAATTGCAAAGCGATGTAATTCCTCAGGTGAAATTTCCTCGGAATGCCATAAGTCTGTATTTTAAACACTTTCATTTGTTACTCAATACTCCACAGATATCCAGTCAACAAATGTGTCTGTCCAATAGATTATAAAAGGTATTAACCTGATCTCCTTTTCAGTGCTGATGTATAATAAATAATTCAGGTGACATATGTGTCCTCTCAGTACAGTAAAATGACTGCTAACACGTACACTGTCACAGCATTACACTGACACCACTGCTCTACACCAACATGAATACATATAAGGTCCTAACTGACTTCATATTACTGACCCTTAACCCGAGCCATGAGATAAGCGAATACAACATACTGTTCAGTAGGGAATTATTTTACCCATTTGATGTTGTGTGAATCACAATGAAGCGCGCCAGACACATTTTTTTTCCCACAAACAAAGAGTAAAACATGAATCTTTACATATTAGGGATATAATAATGGCATAATATATAAAAGCACCATTCCTACTTTCATTCCGTAGACTGTTTATGTGAATATAATCGCAAAATCTGCAGCACTTTCTACCGACATCAAAGATCAGGCGTTCCTGAATATTAAAATGTAACCGTCTTATTTTTGCCCTTTTCAGCAAAATCTTCAATTTTGAGCAGATAAAATTGACAAACATTGAAAATCATGTTATATATATATATATATATATATATATATATATATATATATATATATATATATATATATATGTTAGGCATTGCATGGCTATTGCATGGTAATATCGAGTTTGGAAATATTGTTCTGTTCAAGATTGAAAGACTTTAGATTTCATGTGATATTTCTCAGTCACAAAGACCACCTTAGATAACAGCTCGGAGGAAATTATTTTGGAATATATTGAACTTGGAGAATATTGCGCTAAACACTTTTTAAAGGAGTCCCCTTACGCCTCTTCATTGTCCTCTACAGAAGCATCAACTTCACCCACACCTTGTCTAGGGATTTAGTGTATATAGCCAGAGAAAAAAAGTTCTTGTATTACACATCATATTAATTTCAAACGTTCCCTCTGCTTGTCTCCATCTCTCTCTCTCTCTCTCAATGATTGGCAAATTTTGCACAGGTAATTGTCCCTAATGGAGTGATCTATAGTGGGTGGTGAGACACCCCAGGCACTGATTATGCAGCCAGGTTATGCATTAAACCCGGCTATGAACTAATCCACAAAGAAACTCCGTCTGACTAAACAGCAGTTAAAACACAACACAACAGCGCATTCAGATGTACGCGGTGAAGAAAGGTTATTTTGGTGGAGCTGTCAGTGCTGCGGTGACTGCGTTGTCGGAGGAATATCAGATCGAGCAATTCGATTGGATCAATCCGATTTGCATTGATGGCTCCATCATGCTCAAGTAAACAGCCGACAAAACAACTAGTTCTTGTGCTAATCGTAGCGGTTACCTACTGAAACATAAAGGAGCAAAATTGTTCCATTGTGAAATCCTCTATCGTTAAACGCCTGACCCCGGAACAGTATATATTACATTACTGTCTTACTCTGAAAAGGAATTGATTCTCTTTATATAGAATAGTCTTACCCATATTCACAGTGCATTGGGCTCTGGACTGGAAGATCTATGTATGCATGTATATATATATATATATATATATATATATATATATATATATATATCATATACATACATATACACATAAATGCACACTCTGCCACAAAGAGATAACAAATAACAAAAACAGCTCTATCTACTACATAATGTCACCTTTCTACATTTGATTCTCATGCTTGTGAAGGCAAGAACAATTTCGGGGGGGGGGGAGGGGGGGGGGGAACGGGGGATGCCTGCATGACGATAATGAGCAGCAATTATTGAGATGATTTGCGCCATATCAATCAAAAAATTAATTCATGCAATTTTGCTCTGTATGTGAGAGCTGTCAAACCATCTGCATGCATCATTTAATAGTAATTTGTTTTAGAAGTGCATGGTAATGTTTGGAAGCTCATTTCTTATGCAGTGTGAATACAATGATCTTTTTACTAAATACCGAGCCGTGAAGAGCAATGAATTATGACATCATAGGAAACTAGGGTGGAATAAAGAGAGACTGAAAAAGAAATGCTCGTACCGCGAGATAAGAGCACGTCTGTCTTAAAGGAATGACAACTCGTAGATTTAAAATAAGGCTGGGATTCACTTTTGTCTCCTAGCATTACAGCTGTGACTGGGGATGAGATGGCGGGGGGGGGGTTGATGTGCACTCTGCACTTTTTAAAGCAACTCTGGGTGTTGATATTTGGAATTACTCGGGAGACCATTTTCATCTGGAGGAAAGTCTGCATTGCTTTTTATTGACCTCCATCCAGGAGGAAACAATAATATATAAAAGGCACTGAGTAAATGAGCAGGAAAAAAACAAACTAATATGTTATATGCCATCTGCCACAGGTCCATGCCTGGTAATGGAGCCTCCACCATCAGTCATTCTGACAAACACTAAAATGAAAATATATTTCTGGTAACAAAAGCTCTAGATCAATGGATTCCACAGATCTAATAATTGCTCGACATTACACACACACACACACACACACACACACACACACACACACACACACACACACACACACACACACACACACACACACACACACACACACACACACACACACACAGACATAAAAAAAAAACATATTAGTTTTGTTGACAAATGAGGTTTGGGGTAAAAAAAAATACAAATAATTCAGCGCATTACAATTTTTTTTCTTTCTATTTTTACTGCCACCACTTTCATTTAGATAATGGACTTTGTATTTAGTTTTTATAGTAGCAAACACAATTTCTGTTACAGGACAATAATTTAGTGGATTTGTTTAATAGTTGTCTATTTGAGAAATCCAATCTATTTCTGTCGGAACATCGTCCTAATTATTTATTAATTATTTCATCAGCTGATGCTCATAAATCATAACCTTCATTACATTCATATAAATGCTTTAAACCATTTTTTTTGCATCTTATACCAGTTTATACTGCATCCAGTGGAAAAAAAACACTAGAGACAGAGATGTGTGTTTCTTGTAGAGGGTCTAATTGTACTTGTATATGGTCACTTTAATTACAGAAATAGTGTGAAAGTTCTGTGTATTGATTTTATGCCAAGCAGAGTAGCACAGTCGGTGTTGTTTAAACATGTTCGGACAACAGAAACCATAAACAGGCTACTATTGGACCACTTGACTAGAGGTCTGTTAGTTGTCTTGGCATAATAAATGAAATGTATTTGTCTCAGCTTCACCCATCATCTTGGTCATAGTGTTTAGTTATTTACATGAATTGTTGGTGAAACCAGTGGATGAGGTTTTATTTGTTAGTTTTGTAGGCAAAGAACAAAAAAAGATCTTACAACATTTGCCACTTTAAGTACTATTAGATTAGATTCAACTTCATTGTCTTTGTGCAGGGTACACGAGTGGTTATCATCTAACCAGAACTGTTTAATACTCTAACTAACTATAACAGATATTCTACTTTATTTTACTATGGAAAATTAGATTTTAAGATTAATTTCTTGTTAATTAATTGTCTTGTTAATTACAATGTTACTTTTTAGTTGTTGTTTTAACTGTAAAATATGGTGCCTGGCTCCTTTAAGAATTCTGTTCCGTTTGCTTTATATATATCGTATATATATATATATATATATATATATATATATATATATATATATATATATATATATATATATATATATATATATATATATATATATATAGATCTATACGGTAATATATGCTAATATAGTGAGGAGCTCATACTTGTTGTGAATGCGAATCTAGTAGGCGTAATTTGCGGAAAGTTAGGAAACACTGAATTTTTTCTTCGTTCATTTGTTCTTTTTGTTCTTTTTTTGATTGGGTTTCGTTCAGTCGCCAACACAATGCAGAGTGAAGGAGCAGATCACCAGTGTTGGGAAGGTTACTTTTTCTAAATGTAATAGATTACAGATTACACATGATCCTATTCAAAATGTAATAAGTAGTGTAATTTTTCAATTACTTTATAAAAGTAAAGTAACTGATTACATTTGATTACTTCTTTGATTACACTTTCATTTCTCCACTAGGTGGCACTTTAAGTTAACATTCTAAGAAAAAAGTTTCAAACCGTCGAAATAAATAGGTTCTATTTTTCAAAATGAATAGCACTAATTTTACATGAAATTGTTCAGATGTAACCCTATTTGTAATCTTTAGTAAGTAACTGTAATTTAATGGCTGTTGCATTGATTTTGTGATTAAATTACGTAACGCCGTTAGACGTAACGTAACTAGTTACTCCCCAACACTGCAGATCACTCACATAGTAATCGCATGTTAATAAAATTAACGATTTGCCCTAATATGTATTTATGTATGTATGTATGTATGTATGTATATATATATATATATATATATATATATATATATATATATATATATATATATATATATATATATATATATAATATGGAATATGAATAGGAATAGAATATGGATTAAATAATTCACATGTTTAAATGTAGATTATGCATAGATATGCATGAAATGATAGATTATGCATAGATTATAAAGCCCTTTAACGCTGACGAGGTGAATACAGATCCCTATGAGCAATAAACTGACGTCAGTCCCTGTATCGAGAGTATGAATAATATATTGCTTTTCTTTAGCAGAACTGAGCATCTCTGCTTCCACCAAGGGCATACTCTGCTTCCCCTATTTTCAGTCAAAAATAAAAAAAAAGGAAGAAAGAAGAAAGTTTTTCCCAAGGATGTTAGATTTACTGAATGCAATAGTAACAGGTCTATAAACATTTCACAAATTGAAATATGTACCTTTAATAAGATATTCTACAAGATGAGCGTAACAAGGAAACGTGTGCACTAGTCCAGAAAGGAAACAGATATGTGGAGCTTTCTGGCTAGTTAATTCCGCTACAGCAAATGTTCCACTAAGAGTAGTTTACAGTATTTG
>JACRUU010000001.1:16626239-16688739 GCA_030449085.1 Kryptopterus vitreolus | reverse complement strand
TTATTATTATTGAAGGAAATGTAACTCAGGTGATTTAGCTAAGTTAGATAAGGTTTGGGAAAATGAGGGAAAAAAACTTTTTACATTAATAAGATAGCATGTCCAATATGATGCTTTTTTTTGTTCACATTTTTCCAAAAAAAAAGTGAACATTTGTTTATTAAACATTTGTTGTTATATACAGTACATCATATTGTATTCATTCTGAAGCCCACCACCTTCTGTACTACATGCATTGATTGATGCTAAATGAACTTAATTACCTTGCATGGATGATCGTGACCTTTTCAGGAACCAGAGCATGTGGGGATGTGGAGGCACTGACAAAACCAGTAAAAAAAAAGTCTCTAGCCAGATTCAAATATCATCTATTTCACGCAGGGTGAGGAGAAAACGCAGCAGCTGAAGACTGGCTTTTAGTTGAGAGAGTAAAAAGAATGTGCCAACTCAGACGCTTTTCTTAGAAAAGGTATTTGACTCACTCACATTGCCCATGCATGTCTCTATTAATGTCCTTAATTATCTTTCCATACTTTGTTATACAACAGTAGCTGCCATTTTCTTAGCCTGCTCCTTTAGCTTCCCCTGACGTCTCTATTTATTCAACCCATGTACTTTCTAGCTAAATGTTGTTCATCATCGACTCAGCATGCCAACCCATCTCCACTGCCTTATACACTGCAATACTTCTAATGCGACCTTTAAACCCAAAATTTCTGTATATAAATTTCACAGTGTTCTGCAAAACCATGCCAGTTTATTGACCTCTGCAATATTTATATCCATTTGCTTAGAACTTTTTATTCGGGCCATCAATAGATTCAAATATTTAATCGTTAACTCAATCGTATATTTTTCTGTTCTCAATGTACCATACTTTTCATGCTTATAATACCATCACAAATAGTGACAGATGTTATAAATATATAAAGGTCATCCAAAATATCTATTCAATATAAAATGACTATTTTATATTAATTTCACTCTTGAAATGATTCATTTAATATGAATTTCTTGCTCATTCATTAAGATCTTATTAAAAAATGTATTGTTTGTTTTAATTGTTAAATATGGCATGTGGCTCCTTTAAGAATTATGTTCCCGTTTTGGTTGCTTTCCATGTAAACTGGTGATACGTTTATAGGATATACATATGGCAACATATATATATATATATATATATATATATATATATATATATATATATATATATATATATATATAATAGTATATATATAGATATAATCCATATCTATAAACGTATACCAGTAAAGGAGCAGTATATAATTACTGTATATAGACACATACATACATTACAAGCTGTAAGTGCGGCTGAGGAAAGGTCTATGCTGAAATCATCTGGGAAGGACAGGGACTGAAGTTTCTTTATTTCTTTGGGTTTTTCAGTCACTCAAATGGTAATGAACGTAGCGTTAATCGCGCATTAATAAAATTAGAGCTGTTACAATGAATTGTTATTAATAGTGACAGCCCTACTATATTTGACCATTATATTTATTTGCTTTTTAGATTACCCTTTGGTTCTGTTCTTTGTTGGCTTTATCATATCACCATTGCCTACACAACCATTGTGTATTTATGGTTGTACACTTGTGCTATCAAGTAAAGCCTTCATGGATAAGAATAGAATAGAACTTTGTCATTGTACATAAAGAACAACGAAACTGTGGCTGCACCCCAACAGTTAACGATACGAAAAATAAGACCAAGAACACAAGAAATACAGATAAAAAATATTTAAAAATTGTATAAAAGTAAATATACAAATATTTACAGATAACTACACATCTAACATTGACTATATGCCTTTAGCACATAAAGGTCAAAGTGCACAGTAACAGGATCCTGTTAAGGATAAGCATCCTAAACCTTCTACTGAGTCGTATAGTTGTGTTTCAGAGCATTTCAGAATCTATGAATTACTCACCATACAGGCTGCACTGAATCTCAATCATTTATCCACAAGACCTGAGACATGTTCCTGCCTGACCTGACCCATACCCCCATAATAAATGCTATAACGCGGATATGTTTTATAGAATATCTATTAGGTCAACTATGAGCTTAACCTCAGAGCACTTACAAATGACATACTTTCTGTGCAGGTGATGTGATCGCGCTGATTCAGGAAGCTTGCGTTTATTTTTAGGAGCCCAGTAGTCAGCCTGCCTCTGTGAAACCCAGTAAACGCTTTTAGATGTTTCTCTCATAAGTTCAAGAATGATTTGTTGGGCTCTATGTTCACAGCTGCACTCTACAGAAAATGCACTTTTTTCCCCCCTACAAAACTCACGTTTAGATGTTGTTCACCTCGTGCCCTTGTCTGGATGAGTGAGTGCGAGTGCGTTCGCTCTCATATCGTGGCGTCTCTATTCAACTTGTGGAAGGTCAGTCTTGCAGTACTTGTATCTTGTCAGCATGTTTAAGATCATTATCCAATAAGTGTGTTATGCTCCATTTGCCAGTCACATTTGATAAAAGCATCAACTAAATGAATACAAGGCACAAATATTCACCATATATAAGTTACAGTAAGCATCAAAAACAAAATAATGTCTGCAATTATAAAAATAAAAGGAGGAAGAATCAACCAGTATATAATCCAACGTTCATTCATTCATCTTCTACCGCTTTATCCGATCTTCCCTCGGGTGCCTATCTCAGGCGTCTATGGGCATTAAGGCAGGAAACGCCCTGGATGGAATGCCAACCCATCGCAGGACAAATACACTCACATTCACACACATTCATACACTAGGGACAATTTTCCAATGTGCCAATCAACCTACCGTGCATGTTTTTGGACTGGGAGGAAACCGGACAACCTGGAGTAAAACCCCCATGGGCACGGGGAGAACATGCAAACTCCACACGCTCATGGCCGAGTCAGGAATCGAACCCGGATCCTGGCGGTGTGAGATGAACGTGTTAACCACTAAGCCACCGTGCGCCTTACTCCAATGTTATGCATAGCTAATATCAGCTCTACACACACACACACACACACACACACACACACACACACACACACACACACACACATGTGCGCACACTATAACACAGTAAGCATTTAGTTTTGTTGCAGACCAGACTACAAAACCGCAGATGGGAAAGCAGGACACAGATGTTCACTATTCACTTTCTCTGGAGAGTGGTACTGATGATCTTAAAGAAAAGAAATTTGACAGTGCATGAATGTCACGTTGATAGAAAAGGCTGAAAGAATTGATGACATGCTGGTGGACCTGGAGTGTGTAATGCAGTTTACACAGATGCACTCATTTCAGCTTGACCACTTGCAGACAAGCAATGATTTTTGGCGTTGCTGGCAGTTTGACTGAGGAAAGGAAAAAAAAAAGGGGGGGGAGTAATTGAAGTCTGAAGGGAATGAGATGATAAAAAAGAGAAAATAGGCACTGACAGCTTGTTCTGTTTTATATCTATATCCAGGAGTGGAGAGGTTTGGCACCAATGAAGACCTGAGAGATCATATTTATGTGTTGGAGTCATGCCAGGAGGCGGCCATGAACCTATAAAATGGAAGGTAATTGGTGCTGCACAACACGACTCTGGACTAAACCCCTGATGCATGTGTGTCATTTTATACACAAGTCTTGTTTATAAATATGTATTAAAGATTATTTACATACTTGTCATAATGGGATGACCGGAGGTGCACTGATGGATTCGCAGCACTTCACAAAGTCGAACAGTATGTTTTTCAGTATGCATCCCATCAAGATAAGATCTTTTCCTGGTCAAATGCAAGTCTCAGGAAAATATTGACAAGATAATTTTTTTAATTCGACTGCAATCCTGGTCTCACACTAATGGAGTGCTAGAACACACATCCAGAGAGTGCAGTGCAATTAGTGCAAGGCAGACATGTGTTGTGGCTCCCCTGTGTACATTACAGTACATGTACAGAAAAAAGGGGAGGTACATGGAAACCTTTTAAGATATATCATTTACATTTCAATTTCTCTTGCGGAAACGATCACCGTCGCTATGTTGGCTACAGGAGAAATGACCTGGCCTAAAGACCTAAGCAATATTTGCAAGTGCCAAATTATTATAGCTATAATTACAATCCTCAAGCCAGTGACTGTGGTGGTTGGAGGGGTGGTGCTTTAGTAGATAGGGCATTTGACTTCTGAAGGTCGTGAGTTTAAATCCAAGCAACAACAAGCAGCCTCTCCTCGGACCCCTGAACAAAACCCTTAACCTCAGAGATGCTCAGTAGTATAAAGGTCATAAAGGTAAACGGCTGTATAAGCTTTGTGGTTTTGTGTGGACGACAAATGCGGAATAATGAACGAGTGTCTGATCGGAACACTTTGTTGGTGGGCAAACAAAACATTTATTTTTGTCGTGTACCCACTGAGCACTTTATTAAGAAAACATATACGACTACATTAACGCAATTATTTAATCATCCAACTGCGAGGCAGCAGTGCATGGAATCATGCACACACGCGCAGCTTTGGATATTGTTCATGTCATCTTTCTAAATGAAGAGAAGACAAATGCGATTGCACTGGTTTTGCCAAAAGGGCCTGGTTTGTGTATTACATAGAAAAGAGCAATAAAGAAAAGCCTCTAATGAGCAGCAATTCTGCAGATGGAAAAAGTGGTGCAAGGCAGCAGAAAGGCTCGAGTAAAATGGAGAAACCGACCTGTACAATGAGCAGAAATGCATGTAAAAAATGTGCAACCTGCAAAATGGTCTACAATAGACTAGAGAACAAAGTTGGGTTTCACTGTTGTCAGTCAAGAACAGGAAGCTGAGGCTACAATGATGAGGCACACAGATGGTAGAGTTAAATTTGGCAGCAACAGCATGAACCCATGGACCTAATCTGCCTTGTGTCAACAGTCCAGGCTGGTGGAGGTGGCGCAAGGGTTTGAGCAATGTGTTCTTCACATGCTTTACGGCAGTGCATGCCAATCAATAATGACTTGAATGTCACAGACTATATGGCTATTGTAGAGAGCCATGTGCATCATTTATTGCCAATTTATAGTAAATTACATCATGATAATGCATAATGTCAGATTAAATACCTTGAAACAGAGGGGGAGGGTGTAGCTCATTGGTTTAACGAACCAATGAAATCGGTTGGTTTAACGAACCCTGGAAATCATCAAGCTACCACTCTTGGGTTCTTGAGTTCTTGGGTTCTGTGCTCCAGGGGTGTTGTATCATGGCTAACCTTGTACTCTGACCCCAGCTGACCCAAAGAATGCAATAGTTTTTTTCCCTCAAGCCATCAGGCTTCTCAACACATAGAACTAAACTGGAACTGGACACACACACACACACTCACACACCATCCACAAAGCATTTCACTGCTTTATTATCTGCCTCATTACTGGTGTTTACATGTTTATTGTATATAGTGCTCTCACAGACGGTGTTACTGTTTACATGCACATTTCACTTTTTTTTTACTGCTTCTTTATTTGTTCATTTGCACACCAGCCAATCTGTGTTCAACACTAGTTTTGTAAAATAGTTCCAATGTTTACAATTGCAGGAATCCTTTGCACTACATCACAGTTACGGGTTGTTGTTGTGTTTAATTTTATGTTGTGTTATGTTTGTTGTTATGCACCGTCTCGTGTTGTCAAACACAGTCTTGTTCTGTTTTTGAGCTGTTTGCACCAGGTTGAACACGATGCACTTTATGTGGCTCGGACACTTAGTCTAGTCCTCAGCCTTGTGTTCTTGTAGCTCTATGCTGTGTTATATATTGTTTGTAGCTATATGTTGTGTTATATGTTAAAACCTCTTGACTTGAGCTTCCAACAAGCTGGTATATGCGAAGAAAGAATTTTACTGTGCTGTAATGTACATGTGACAAACAAAAGCTATTTTATTCTATTCTATAAAACCTAGTCTCAGGAACTCGTTCTTTACAGGCCTCTTTAATCCAATCTGCCTTTGGAATTTGGTAGAAATAGAAATCCGAAGCCGCAATACCCGCGTGTTTGCTCTCGGAAATGACCAAAACATGGCAAAAGACTATATGAAATGATCAAAAATCAAATGTATTATTAATTTATTAAGGACCAACCGTGTACCCAGGTTATATTTTATGCCCCATTCTATTGCTCCTTCGAATTTCCAGCGATGGCTCGTTTTTCTTTTGCAAAATGCCATGCTCTGATAGGTCTAATTTGAGTTTTAATGGCCATCTGCTAATACGGCTAGCTAAGTTCACTGCCCTACTTTCTGTCCTACTTTACTTACTGCCTCCTGATGTATGATTACAATACAAATACATAGCCTATGGCAATACTACAGCACAACCATTACAAATACAACTTTGCTTTACCCAACAATCTGTTCTCTACACCCAGCATCCATGACACTACTTTCTTTTGCGGGTAAGGACTCTGTATCAAATTATATTAAATGAGAAATAAATACATCATGCGTGAGCATGAACACTTACAGGCTCTGGCGTAGCTCTGCCGTGTCTCTCGATGTCCCCAGTGACTGAAGGCTCTTCTCTAATGTGACCACTGTGGAAAGTAATTGATTAAGCACCTTTGTTTTTGAGCACATTACATTGGTTTACAACACAACAAATATTTACTTCACTCACCGTTAGCGTTAATTTGGAAGATGTTGGAGGATGTTTCTTGGAACACGTCTTGTAGCTCTGACGAGCTTACCTGTGTGGCTGCAACAGAAAGAAAACATTGCTGTCAAGATTATAGATAGTGACTAACGCCTTTAACTACTATATAATCGTACAGTCCACTGCAGTCACTGATACCATATCAGCAAATGTAATCTTTAAATTGTATGTCTACAAGGCAACACATTGTTTCTCATGGCACGAAACTCGTTTTAAATGGTCGCATAATGGTTACGCGATATCGCTGAATTCTTTTGCTCAAGGACAGAATCAGAGAGGGACAGGCAGATGTCAGGTTCTTGGCCGTAACCCAAATGGGCCATGAGGGCATAACTACAGTAATTCTTCATCAGACACATATAAGGCACACGTTCACTCATACACACACACACACAGCATGGGGTAATCACAGAACGCCATTATCTCGATCCACTTCACAACCTTTGTCTCTCAGCACAGACCCCACATACAGTTACGCACATGCTCTCACACAGTGAGTGTTCTTACAGGCTTTTGTCTATCTCTGTCTGCAAAATGACTGTAATTGACAGGCTGTTTTTCTATGCCTTTCAGCCAATGCATTCACACAACAACTGTGCAAAATAGAAAGTGATGTTTTGTAGTGAGGAGCGCTAAAGGACAGCGACATTAAACACCGGAGGGGAAATGGGAGTAGAGAACATCCAAAAACCCAGATGATGCGTGTGTGCATTTTTATTAACAGTGGGATATCCTGGTGGATAACGATGCATTCATGACTACTAGATAAGCCTATAGCTCGTACTGTATACACACAGGGTGTAGATGTGATACAGCACATATAAAAGGGATCAGTATTAATGAATCATTTAGTAGAAAGTTCATTGTGTGACTTTGCTCACAGAACACCTATTTTAATGACACTCATTACTCCATAAAAACAACAACCAGCAAAATAAAGAGGACTATAACTCTTTACACACGCAGACGTAGAATAATGATAATAATACCTCTTATCTAAGAAAAATAGCCTTTATTTGTCACATATACACAGCACAGTGACATTCTGCTCTTCATATATATATATATATATATATATATATTATATATATATATATATCATATATATATATATATATATATATATATATATATATATATATCATATATATATCATATATATACACATATATATATATATATATATATATATATATATATATATATATATATATATATATGGAGGAGCACAGAGGGTTAAGGGCTTCGCTCAAGGACCCAAAAGTGGCTCGAACCACCGACCTTCTGATCAGTAGCCCAGGTTTAGCCACTGCAAATAATTTACTAATGAATTAGTAGTTCATACCATTTCTCCTCGCTATATAAACTGCCTTTTTTTTACCACAGCAGACCTCCAAATAACTAAAAGTAGCCTACACTGCACATATCATTCAATCAAACCGTTAACCAAACAACATCTTGCTTGACATTTTCCTGATAAGACAGAAGCAGAAAGCACTGTTCCATCCAGAAATGTACCTTTTTCCCCCTTACTGTACATCTGTGCTTCCTATACAATACACTAACAGCTGTGCCTCAGAGCATAACATGCTAAATTTGCAGATTCATTGTGGGTGCTCATAACAGCCTACACATTCGTGACATCACACATTTTCATAACTGCATCCCAGGCCTCGTATAAAATTTAGATTGCCTGAAGCTTATGCTTTTTCGCTTTGACGGAGCGAATGCGTTCTGGTTCACAGCACCGCTTGCAGTTTAGTTCCGTACCACTAAACTATTCTGTTTCTACAAACATGTGTTATCTAGCATTTTGGTGCTAGCTTTATTTATAAATCTAGCATGTATCTAACACTGTTTAAAAAAAAACAAAAACCAAGCATACTTGAACAATGGCTGCTTTCTGTAACAGTCTAATACAAATAAAATGCTTAACTAATAACACTCAAAACTCCTCGACTTGACACAATGACTGAATAATGCTTTAATCTTCCGGCAAATGCTAATTCCGTTCCAAAATACTTACATAAGCGTATATAGTGCCCGTAAAGCAGAGACAGAAAGATACATTCTAAGACCAAAAGTATGTGGACACTAGACGATTTTTGTGTGTTTTTTAAAAATCAATCCACATTTGCTGTCTTTATCTTCTGGTTTTTGGAATGTGGCTGTGGAGATTTGTGCTCATTCAGCTATGAGACAAGGGTAAAGATGTTGGGTATAACTGAGGTCAGATCTCTACATCCATGTAAAACATACCTCCAGGAGCTATTAATGGGACCGTTTTTGGACCACTAGTTCATAGCAATTAAGCAACAATTTAATGCTATTTTATCCAACGTGATAATATACTTAGACAGAAATAATGGTGCCGCTAACTTAATAGGAACAGTCTGGGAAAGAACCACATGTTCCAATACTTTTATCTAATCTATACTATCATGAGCTATTTAGGATACTTATTTCAAACCATGTCTAGGTTTGCTGAAATATATCATTCAGATTATTATGTATCGCAAATATGTTTGAATAGTGTTAATATTAATACATTTTTTAATACAATTTGCATTTAGTGTAAAATACCGAGCTTCCGTACACCACCAGAACTGATATGTGTGTTAAAAAATTCTCTACTGTTAAATTCATAATGTTTTCGACGATAAAACCATCATAAATCTCATCATACATGTGGGAATATATATATATACACAGATATATATATATATATATATATATATATATATATATATATAATATATATATATATATATATATTAACTATATATATATATATTAATATATACTATATATATATAATATATATATATGGTGTGTGTGTGTGTGGGTTGTGTGTATATTATTTATTATATTATCAATCCTAGCCACACCTTCTGTCGCTGGCTGTGATCCCTCTACAAGGAGAGGACATGCAGAGGATGGTAGCATGTACTTACTGTAATTAACATAAAACATATTTGAACCCACTTTAATGCATCTTGTATTCTTTTATATTCATTTTAATAAAAATAACTCAAATTCGAATTCTTAATCTAATTAACATAATTCTGGTAGTCATTGCATTTTTTTTGCTTGCCACCTTTATATCTAATAGTCTGACTGTTTGTGTAAACCGCTTCTCTCAAAAGTTTTATAACTGGTAATTACTACATGCTGCTGTTGTGCCTTGAGTTTGTTAAATGATTGTGTTTATTGACAGCTCATCCCGCAGTGTTGTTGAAAAAAAACAAAAAACACGTTTTGTTGTGAGAAGCCGATAGAGTATAAAAGGGTAACCAAACAGCCTACTGTTGAAAAAATAATAATAATAATAAAAGCTTTGAACAAATTTTAACCATCATCAAACATGCTTCATGTTTGATGATGGTTAAAAGAGAAGCGGAGTCAGACGGCAAGCAAAAAAAATTGTCAAACGTCCAATCCTGCTATATATATATATATATATATATATATATATATATATATATATATATATATATATATATATATATATATATATATATATATATATATATATATATATATATATATATATATATATATATATATATAGAGGGGCACGGTGGCTTAGCTAGTGGTTAGCACGTTCGCCTCACACCTCCAGGGTCCAGGTTCGATTCCCGTCTCGGCCATGTGTGTGTGGAGTTTGCATGTTCTCCCCGTGCCTCAGGGTTTTTTTTTCTCTAGGGTTCTATTTCCGAGTTTCCGGGTTCCCCCGGTCCAAAAACATGCACAGTAGGTTGATTGGCAAATTGTCCCTAGTGTAAGAATGTGTGTGTGTGAATGTGTGTGTGTGTATGTGCCCTGCGATGGGATTGGCATTCCATCCAGGTCGTATCCTGCCTTAATGCCCATAGACGCCCGAGATAGGCACAGGCTCCCTGTGACCCGAGGGAAGATCGGATATAGCGGTAGAAGATGAATGAATGAATGAATGAAGATGAATGAATGAATGAATATGCAATAATAATAATAATAATAATAATAGTAATAATAATAAACATAGCTGCAAGCAGCGATATGTGGAGTTCAAGCAACTGACACACTGAAGGACCCCCCTTTGTCCAACTGGGTTGATACTTTGTCAACCTATCAACAACTTGAGCTCTACCATCTGTCCACGTCTCTAGGAATTATTGTTTGGTCTGTGCGATCAGTTTCCGGGCAGAATCACTACAATTACATTAGGGTTTCAGCACTATCTGCTTGAACCCCTAATAATATAAAGTCTTACATCTCTAGTGTGTTTTGTGTCCTTGTACTAAATGTAATGTTACTTATAGAACAGTCAAAGTTCCAAATATATCCTTTCTATATTCAACTTAAGTGTACTTGGCCAATAAAACATAGGTCTGGTTTTGCCTCTGATAAAATGATATCCACACATGAGGCAACAGATAAAATGAGTGAAGATGATAGAAAAAAATAGAAAAATAATAAGAAGCTGTAAAAGAGGCCCGTCAGAGAGACTGGGCAAAACATAGAACTGGCATCAATCTGCACCAGTTCTGACAAATATGTCATGTTTATGATTAGAGAAAAGAACAGTAATCCCTCACAGCTTCATTTCTTAATCCTGGAAATGCAACAACTAGCAAAATCAATGTGTTTCCAAAGTAATCCAGCAAATAAATACACAGACTACGCAGATCTCATACCTGATGTAGGGAATGTATGCAGCAGTTCCAACTAACGAATCAGAGACAGAATCTGGGGGCTTCAGGTTAATAGAATATTGTCACCCAAAGCTTATATCTGACTAAAAAACCAAGCCCCAGAAATCACCAGACCTGCTCACTAAGTCTGTATTTCCCAAAACATGACATTCACACATTCTGTTTTACTTTACAGCGTCACAGAGAATTATACTCAAACATCCGTTTCTTTGACTGACAAATGCTTTGGCCAAAAAGAGACCAAAAGAAGATCCACACTTGATTCATCTGATAATAAGAAACAGACAAAAGTATTGGAACACCTGGCTTTTTGAATTACAGTATATATAGCGTAGTGAGCACATGGTTTATGAAAGGGAGAGATAAAATTGGTATTAATAAACCAGGTAGTGCCTTGATACAAGGAGAAGAAATCATAGCCGCTACTATATCGACTCCTACGTCCGGTGATTTTTCCCTTCACTTAAACGAAGAGAAACACAAACCCGCTCCAGCATGACCATGCCCCCGTTTACAAAGGAATCTCCAAGAAGATATGCTTTAAACGAGCTGTAGTGGAAGATCGTGAGTGGCTTGCTATAGAACTCTGACCTCAACCCTACACAACACTTTTGGGATGTAGTGAAATGCTGAATCCTCCTCCTCCTCCTCCTCACCAAACATCAGACTTTATTAACACCCTTGTTGCTATATCTTCCCACAGGTTATTATGGCATCAACCGAGGATTGATTGGATGTTCAAAAAGCCCCTATGAATTTCATGACCAAGGGGTCCACAAACAATTAAACCCCTGAACTTGTGCCTGAAAGTAGAATTCATATACAGACTATAGGTCTTAGCAACCCAGTACTACTTTTGCAATGTGTCCAGGATATATCACCAGTACAGATCTTTAGGAAGAACATGTGCTACACTGTAAAAAAATAAATGGCCAATTTCAAACAGTAACATAACGTTTTCCGTAAAACAGTATTATGCTGTGGAAAACATTGCATTATAGGAATTTTTGTGCAGTTTTATCTATTAGTACTGTAATATACTGTGAATAGCATTGCATTCTGGGAATAGATTTTTGAATAAGCAGCACAGCACCCTCGCATATCTCTCACAGTGGAATGAGGAACGGAAAACTCTAGACTTTCTTTTAGAGGATTATCCATCTACTGTAAATCCTATACACTTGGGGCAAAGTAACATGTTATCTGTCTGCTAACTAAATAATAGCCACCGAACAAACTGATCATTAATGTCCGCGTACAGTTTAAAAAGACACTTGTAGCACATTGACATATGTATTATTACGGAAAGCTGAAGCGTTAAAATAAGTGAACTATGTTGGTTAATGTGTTTTTCTCTTTTTAATTTAATATTACTCCATAATTTGATATTTAAATACTGCTCGATATGCATTCACTGAATGAAAAGTATCTCCGCATACGTGTACTTCAATGTACATCTCTATGTATATACATTTCAATAAAAATACACTTAATGAATGGAGATGTTGAACAGATACTGTACAGAAAGCACTTCGAGCCGTACACCATACGCAATCCATGAGGTCCATGAAGATGCCATATCTAAATGTATGATATAAATCCGTGTAATATGAAGGATTAAAAAAGTGTGTTTTCTGAAAATCTGTATTTAGTGAATATTAATTATGTTCATCTTGTGATTATATTTCACTTTCCGTATGTCTGTTAGAAATCTACTAAAAATCATTTGAAGGCACTTTTGATTGGCTGTTGTTCCTGTCACTGTTTGTTAATAGATATCCTTTCTCATATTGATGGTGGAATATGATTGTGTATTGACCATATGATCTTACAGGTAGAATGTGGCGAATAGTATATTTCGTACCAGTGCTTGTTCGGTTAGTATTGATCTTGAAGGAGGTCTGAGAGAGAAAATGTCATAAATAAATTAAACATAGAGCCAGAATTTACATGGAAACTTACACCAAACCGTATACTCAAGTCTATTTTCAGTGATCAGTACCTTTGTGTGCATTATCCAACTCTCCTTTGTATAATAGTAGACCTTATTTTTATTCAACCTCTAATCGCAGACTATTGCAATTTTTAACCCAGACAGAGAACACAGTCAGGTGTAGTACGACAGTCTCTACCAGGAAACAAGACAGTTTTTTTAAGAAGAAGCCTGTCACAGTCCTGTGTGTCCACTTCATTGAGTGAACTTTATGGGCTTTGAGTGGAATTTCATTGGTCACTGAGAGCTCGCTCCTCATTACCCATCAACACAGTCATGGTTATCTGCCAATTCATGTTCTACTTTATATACATCTCCTCAGGGAAACCTGTTTATAAAAAGGCAATAAACTATGAAGCATCATGTGGCCACCCTCATTTAAAAAAAACATTTAAAAACACTACTTTGAGTACTTTGTTCAATAATGCAAAGTCAAAGCATTGTGTATATGTAAATACATAATCTGCTCTACAACCACATCTTTGTGCAAACTAACTGCAACCAGATGTTCATGTGAAGATGAACATCATGTGAAGATTGATGTGAAGATGTTCACAATTGTCACTAGCTTCACCATTGCGATTGACCACAGTATTTGTCTGCACCATTTTGCTCTGGTCAAGCTCAATGGTGAAGTTAGTGACAATAGTGACTATTGGCTTTAATAAAAGCCAGTCTTTGTCCATCTTTGTGTTCTCTAGCTTTCATTTTGGAATACAAAATGTGAACCGTAATTAACAAAGAAAGATGACAGTCTACAGTATTTTCATCCATTTTACATTAATAAAGAAGAAAAAAAAAAACAAATAGAATATGACAACCAAACACCTACAGTGTAATGCTGTACATCTTATATTTTGTACAGTACCCTTCAACTTTTTACAATAATAATCTGTTGTTCTACACCTTGGTTAATTACAGCTTTAAGCCGACAAATCTATCATTTTTTTTATACAGTGTATGTGATGTTCACTCAAACTTGCTAAAAGCCCAAGAACAAAAGCTCTAATTTGAAAGGGAAATGCAAAAAGTGCCTTCACGTACTATTTCTCTGCCTCGTTTCATAAAGTACCAGAGTTGAGGCTTGGTGTGAACACACTTTCCTTATATATATATATATATATATATATGATATATATATATATATATATATATATATATATATATATATATATATATATATATATATATATATATATATATATATAATATTTGTCAGATTAGCAGAGTGCTTAAGAAAAGAAAATGGTCATGTCGTATTTGACGAAGCTCTGGGATTAATTGAGTCATGTACTGGGATTTTTTCCCAATGTGTCAAAAAGAACATGTAATCATTCACACTGAAATTCTTTAAAGCAAACGGCTTTTTTGGGGTTTTTTTTGCGCTGACTTTTCACTTTTCATATGATCCTTCTTCAAATGCATATGTATGAGGGAGAGAAGTGCACATTGTGCTGCCATGTTCCTGCTCGTTTGTGTTACTACAGCGGTTTCGTACATAATGCATGCCTTTTTGGACAGAATGGATTCTAATTGCCCCTGAAATCAGGCACAAAAAGCTTATTACATCTGGCCCCTGTTTGTGTGTGTGTGTGTGTGTGTGTGTGTGTGTGTGTCACACAGCTCTAGGGCTAGGTGACTAAGAGCTGTGACTCGTTCAAAAGAGCTCCTGCAGAGACCAGGTTGAGGCCAGATCCCCCCTCTCAACCAATTATAATCATGGCACCTAGAATCCATCCAGATGTCTCTAGAAATATGAGTCTCTGCATTACACAACTCTATCCATTCACTGCGACACATGATCAATTCAATTCAGTATGTGAGTATGGGAGTATCGATCCTTCTGGCTGCCATTATAGATATTCCGGCTTCTTTTACAGGTCTTCTCAAAGGAGCAAATCTAAGAAACCAGGCGAGGCATAGAACATTTCTGTAAACCTCAGGTACACCGATATGCGACAAATTAAGCACGCAGTCCCTGCAGCGAGAGAAATGAGCATGGTGTTGTCGGGCTACGGGGGCCAAATTAACATTTGCCTCTTCCGACTTGTTCATCGATACTGTAAATGCCGATTCTGCAGCACGTTCAATTAGACTCTAAAAGCAAACTACGGCTTAATCAAAAGCTCGCCACTCATTATACATTCGCTCAGCATCCGTCTGCCTCTCGCACACATGAAGAAATGGCAGATTCATTCAAGAATGGAAGTAGGAGGTCTGTTTGAATGTCTTCAGTTTTACTCTTTGAACAAGGTCCGTCTCCCTCAGTAATACTAACTAAGGTTGGCTTGTTTCTTTTTTTGTTTTTTTTTCCTTGGCAAAATTCACATTCTACTTTTCAAGAATCAATGAAGGAACAAACACTGCTGTAAAGAAGTGCTTGCAAAAGCCACTAGGGAATATACAATACTGGTTTGATGCGCTATTTCTAAGGCGTCCGGTTATGTCCATCTGTTCCATCTTTATCACACAATGGCCACAAACACAAAAGTCGTTGCTAATAAAGTATGCACGAGTTCTACAAACAGTATAATACAGTAATGCATACTGTAGTAATCCAAACACTATTTCACAGCCATTATTATATATGGATAAAAAAAGATGCAAACTTTGCACTTGTATGTATACATATTTTATATGCAATATAGGCATTTATATTAATGGGTTCAAGTCCATTTTTTGTACCTACTTGTGTGATTTACATAATTTAAAGGTAAAACCAGGAGAATTCTGGTATTCAATACAAGCGAAACAGCAGGACTCAACAGTAGACCTGTCCCCCAAGCATAGATATGTCTGAGGTGGGACTAGGTAGAATTTCTAAGGACTCGAACCTACTGATTACGGAGATTCCTTCACAGCTGGTGGATTTGATGCGGGGAAGTAAAAATGCCTTTTGCTGGAGGAGGAGGAGGAGGAGGAGGAGAAGTTGCAGAGAGCTCTCCGAGGCAATTTACACTACTGTTAAACTTCAGCCTCGCTATCTTTCCTGATTCCCCTAAGGGCCAGTGAACTCGAGAAAGGCAGCGAGACACCAAACCCCACAAACTACTGGGAAATCTGAGAGCGACGGCACAGGGTTTCACAGCTGCGTTCAGCGTCCTAAACTGTCCTCATTTCACTTTTCACTTTTGAGCTGTGCTATGGCCTTTAAAAGGATTTTTAACCTGGTCTTGTTTTGCTGCATGGTACTATTCTGAACACACACACACACACATCTCTGCCCTGAGGAGTTGCACAACCTTTCTATTGCTCTTTTAGCAACACTGTACATAACCAAATTGTAAGGCTGGTTTTGGGAAGTTATTTGAAGGAGCCGAAGTTCAGCTCAGTTCCTTGCAGTAAAACTGTATTACTGCATCGTGTGATTTATAATCAGTGGTGAAAATGTGTAGTGGCCTTATTAACCCACTGCTCAGGCATTAAACTGAACACAGTGCAAGAATCTATCTTCACTGCAGAGTACTTTATAAGTTCCTATTAAACTCATATTCTTCTGCAGTATAGGAATATTTTTGCTTTTTTTTGTTTTACTGTACCTATATTTTAATCCAAATAGGAATCATATAAATGTTCATAAGAGTTTAAGAATTTGTTAATAAAGTGATGCTTGAGTTTCCCCAACAAAGCTCTTTTTCCAAATAAAGGGTCTTTCCATCACAATTGCGCCAAACACACTTTGTTTATTGATGTTTATTTATAAGGATTTCACTGAATAATACATTTTATTTATTGAAGAAAAGTCATTTTAATTTTTTATTTGTATGTCGCTTTTAACAATGGACATAGTTAGTGCAGTAAGAATGTAAACTATTGTTCTTCAATAGCAATGTTATGGGAGTAACTAGTTACCGGTAACGGCGTTCCGTAAATAGAAAAATAGAATCTTTTTTATTTCCCGAGGGTTTGAAACTTTTTTTTTCTTAGAGTGTTTACTTAAAGCACCATCTAGTGGACAAATAAAAGTAATCAACACGTAGTCAAATGTAATCAGTTACTTTTATAAAGCAAATGAAAAGTTACAGTATTTATTACATTTTGAATAGGGTCATATGTAATCTATTACATTTCCAATGTAATCCCTTCAATGGAAACATTCAGAGGAACCAGACTCAAGAGGAAACTCCTCATCTGGGCAACAACGAACATATGTCAAAATAAGTATGGTTTTGTGTGAGAAAGTTTGAATTGAAGTTTAGAAACAGATCAAATGCACATAGTACTGTTATGTTCGGCTCCACGGGGACAAATGACGAAAAAATACTCCAAAATTTCTATTCAGGTTACCCCATGAATCCATGAAAAATATTTCCTTTGCCAATTGATCATCATCGTCAAACACCCTGTCAATGATAATCAATTGACAAAGGAAATATTTGTCTTTAGAAAAGTTACCAATGTCTTTAAATACTTTGATTTGAACCATTTATTATATATATATATATATATATATATATATATATATATATATATATATATATATATATATATATATATCTATTTATTTTTGCATTAGCATGAATTTCTGCAGTAAAAGTGCAACAGTGTATTAGATGTTTATTATATGTTCGTATAATAACAAATCTTAAGAAACCAGCAAAAGAGATTTTACATTGCCTTATTTTTCTACACAGTTTATTGAGCCTCACAAGGCCAGATTTGTTCAGACTGATATATCAGAAACCTGAAGCAATATCACCAATCATAAGATCTGAACAGAAGAAGCTTTAGACATTATTAAAGTTGGGCCAGATTTTTGGGACACTAACAGTCATTGAAGCGGCACTTTCCTAAGAACAGTGAGTCTTTCTCCGACATGGGTTTGATTATTGCAGAAATGTATTTCCTCAGTAAACACTCTTAAGGGAGACAAGATATAAAGTCACAAGCTCTTCCTGAACTGCAATGCAATGCGGGACCTAATACAGACGTTGCTCCCGATAATGTATAATTGTAGAATGTGGAAGAAAGAATGATTTTTGTCAGATTTTTTTTTTATTATTAAAGAAGGTTTACAGCACTACTACACTGTTATTCCACGATTAACGAACATATCAAACGTATGTACATACAGTCATATATGTACATATAAACTCAATACTTTTGTTTAAAGTATGCAGACACACACGCCTAGAAAAGACAGCCTCAACAACACACTTGTGTAATATATATATATATATATATATATATATATATATATATATATATATATATATTATATATATTGTGCATCATGTCTAAGGTTAATAACTGTAACACAAAGGTCTTGAACAGTGTGCATGCAGGATATTATGTGTATTTGTCTATGAGTATGTGTGTGTGTGTGTGTGTGTGTGTGTGTGTGTGTGTGTGTGTGTGTGTGACATATATGTACAGTAGGTACGGAAACTATTTAGACCACCTTAATTTTTTTCAGTCCTTGTTATATTGCAGCCATTTGCTAAAATCATTAAAATCAAGTTCATTTTCCCTCATGAATGTGCACACAGCACCCCATACTGACAGAAAAACACAGATTTGTTGACATTTCTGCAGATTTATTAAAAAAGAAAAACTGAAATATCACATGCTCCTAAGTATTCTGACACCTTTGCTGTGACACTCATATATTTAACTCAGGTGCTGTCCATTTCTTCTGATCACCCTTGATATGGTTCTGCACCTTCATTTGAGTCCAGCTGTGTTTGATTATACTGATTGGACTTGATTAGGGATGACACACACCTCTGTATAAGACCTTACAGCTCACAGTGCATGTCAGAGCAAATGAGAATCATGAGGTCAAAGGAACTGCCTCAAGAGCTCAGAGACAGAATTGTGGCAAGGCACAGATCTGGTCAAGGTTACAAAAAAGATTTGTTGCATTTAAGGTTACCATGAGCACAGTGGCCTCCATAATCCTTAAACGGATGACGTTTGGGACGACCAGAGCCCTTCCTAGAACTGGCCATCCGTCCAAATTGAGCTTTCGGGGGAGAAGAGCCTTGGTGAGAGAGGTAAAGAAGAACCCAAAGATCACTGTGGCTGAGCACCAGAGATGCAACCAGTAGATGGAGGAAAGCTGTGGAAAGTCAACCATCACTGCAGCCCTCCAATACTCAGGCTTTATGGCAGAGTGGCCCGACGGAAGCCTTGCCTCAGTGCAAGACACATGAAAAAACACCTGAAGGACTCCAAAATGGTGAGAAATAAGATTCTCTGGTCTGATGAGATAGAACTTTTTGGCCTTTATTCTAAGTGGTATGTGTGAAGAAAACCAGGCACTGTTCACCATCACCTGTACAATACAGTCACAATAGTGAAGCATGGTGGTGGCAGCATCCTGCTGTGGTGGTGTTTCTCCTTCTCCAGAATGCTCAGGAACTCAGACTGGGTTGAAGGTTCACCTTCCAACAAGACAATGACCATAAGCACACAGCTAAAATAATGAAGGAGTGGCTTCACAACAACTCTGGGACTGTTCTTGGATGGCCCAGCGAGAGCCCTGACTAAAACCCAATTGAGCATCTCTGGAGAGACCTGAAAATGGCTGTCTACCAACATATTCCATCCAACCTGACAGAACTGGAAAGGATCTGCAATGACAGAGGATCCCCAAATCCAGGTGTGAAAAAATTGTTCTTTCCCAAAATTGCATCTTTCCTAAAAAGAGTCATGTCTTTATTAGATCAAAACAGTGCTTCTACTAAATACTGAGTAAAGGGTCTGAATATGTAGGACCATGTGATATTTAAATTTACCTTTTTTAATAAATCTGCAAAAATGTCAACAATTCTGTGTTTTTAGTCAATATGGGGTACTGTGTGTGTGTGTGTGTGTGTGTGTGTGTGTGTGTGTGTGTGTGTGTGTGTGTGTGTGTACATTAATGAGGGAAAAAAACAGGAACTTACATGATTTTAGCAACACACACACGTTTTTATATATATATATACATATATATATATATATATATATATATATATATATATATATATATATATATATATATATATATATATACTATATATATATATAGATAGATATATAGATCTTTGTGTTACCCTTACACATGATCCAGATAGCATAGCCCTTCATAGGACTTCAGCATCAATCCTTCTGTATCCATTGAACATCTCTAAGCAAAACACATTCTGCCCTCCACATTAACATTATTATTATTATTATTATTATTATTATTATTATTATTATTATTAGTGTCCCATTAAGATCTGGACAAAATATGGCCAGTTCCACCATTATAAATACACTATAATATACATTTACTGACAGATTATTATACATTACCTTTACTATTAACGCACAAAATTACATGTTACGATTATACTGAACTGATTGTGCCAGTGCTACATTTTGAATTAGCGTCCATGTGCTGCTTAGATTGTAGATATATGCTAAAAAACATACAGTAGCTTGCTCAAAGCCATGCCAGAACTCAAGTACTATTGTACTCAGGTGTAAAGTGTTGTTTAAGAGATGCTCCAGATAATAAAAGAATAAAGCCTAATACAATATTTCCACGTTTTAAATAAAATGTGTGGTAAAAATATATTCCACAGCCAATACGTCATCAATTCTATTGTTGTCTCAAAGCCCCTGAACGAATGATGAACCATTCTTTTGTAAGAGTCGAATAAATAAAGCTGGGAGAGAAGAAGAAAAAAAGGGATCAACGGCAAAAACTTTGGAAGGTGCGAGTCAACATGTGAGTGAGGGGAGGAAAAAAAAATACATATGCTGGAGGGAGCTGAAAGGTTCGGCAGCAGGTAGGAGGAGAAAGATTAGCTCAACTGACAACTCCATTAGAGACTTAACCTTAGCTTTGATCATCGCCTTAGCCCCGCTTCAGCTTAGCTGACGCCTGAGTGCTGATACACAGCAAAGCTGACAGGCTTCTGAACACAGGTCTGCCTGTGATCAAAGACCTGTCTCTAATGACTGGAGCTGCAGGACTCACTCGGCTCTCCTCTGAGACATGAAGCTTCCAAATACAACCTCACACTCAGCCTCGCTCTAGCTTCCTCTACTCTCTCTCTCTTTTACTCTCTCTCTCTCTCTCTCTCTCTCTCTCTCTCTCTCTCTCCGTCGCTCTATCTCCTCAAATATTTGTACCGCATATTTCACCAGTGCACTTTAACACTAATACGATTTTGACTTATTCTGCTTAGTCTGATTTTATTTACGGCTAGCGCCGTGTGAAGGTTTTTCAACCTATTCAGTACTAAAAATAGATCTCTGTGCTTTTGAAAACACCAGAAATTGCACCTTTTCCCTTACACTGGTCTAGAACTGAAGAACTGAGCAAATTATTTTGGCTTTGGATATCTTGAAACTGCTTGTCGTTAACTAATAGTAATACGTAACCATTACTATAAAGGAGGGGAGGTAGCTCACTGGTTACTGATGGGAAGTTTTTCCCTGGTATCGCAAAGCTGCCACTTTTGGATCCTTGAGCAAGACCCTTAAGCCACTATGCTCCAGGGATGCTGTATCATGGCTCTCTGGCCTACAAGCTGGGCTATGTGAAGAAAGAATATCACATGTGACCAATGAAGGCTATTTTAATAAAAGGCATTTCCATTATGATTCCTCGATTATTGTTACAGTGCTGTATATACTAACCTGAATACTACTTATATGACTCTTATTCATGCACGTTATTCCACCAAAAAATCCGGTACTGATGAAAATACGAGAATATTACTCAGCATTTTAATTAATCCTAAAGATGTCCAGTAGGGTTGAGATCACAGCTCTAAAGCACACCAATCAAGTCTACCACCTCGAATTAGTTTGTTTGGTGCACAGGGGCATTGCCATGCTGGGACAGGCTCCAGTCTCCTTATTCAACTGTAGGGAAAATGTAATGGTACCACATCCCATACAATTTTTACCATTGGTGCTTTATATACGTACTTAAAGAAGTGTAAACAATAATAATGGCAATAAACAATAAACATTTTGAAATAAGCTAGGGTCTTTACAAGATAATAATTTAGGAGCTAATATTAAATTGTTTTGCTGAAAAAATATAATGATGCGACTTATTTGTGCCTATATATACCTATTACTTACATGCACTTTATGTAGTATTTTTTAGTCGTCATTTACTTCTAATTTAAGTTGTTATACTGTTCTGGTGGCTTAGAGGTTAGCACGTTCGCCTCACACCGCCAGGGTCCAGGTTCGATTCCCGTCTCTGCCATGTGTGTTTGGAGTTTGCATGTTCTCCCCGTGCCTCTGGGTTTTTCTCCGGGTTCTCCGGTTTTTTCCCGGTCCAAAAACATGCACGGTAGGTTGATTGGCACCTTGGAAAATTGTCCCTAGTGTATGAATGTGTGTGATTGTGAGTGTGTGTGTGCCCTGCGATGGGTTGGCATTCCATCCAGGGTGTATCCTGCCTTAATGCCCATAGACGCCTCTGAGATAGGCACAGACTCCCCGTGACCCGAGGGAAGATCGGATGAAGCGGTAGAAGATAAATGAATGAATGAATGAATGAATGAATACCGCTCTGTATATGGCTGAAACAACAATACAAGCCAGTGGACTTGATATTGGCTATGGTATTATCTACATGTATCATACACTACCCTTATTACACACAGTATCATTAGAGTGATTAGTAATTACTGAGAGATTACTCACTGCACACGGTGTAAGTACTTAAAGTCTGTAATTGCTTGAATAGAGGAACCCTGTTGTAAAGTGTTACAAATTAAATGTAAGAGAGGAGTATAGAATAAACATTAATGGGAGGAATGAATGAGTCATAGGGGTTTGAAAGGTTTATGCCCATTGACTTTTTCTGTTTCAGTCAATTTACTCTGTAGGTATCAATAACGACCACTGTGGTTAGACTGCTATAAAATGTTGAAAGAATGCATGTTATTAAAAATAAAATCGGGGGGGAGGAGGAAAATAAGTAGATCAATATGTGTCTGACAGAGTTTATTTAGGGACCTTTTTTCCCGATAAAGTTTTTCTAGAATTTAACAAAATATTCACTGTTCACACAAAAGGCTGTTCTTATATAAGAGGTATTTAAATAGGAGTGTAGTTTGGAGAATAGGAGTTTAGAGAATGATTAATGCCATGAGTGCAGTGAACAAAGCACCCGTCGCGAGCATAAGAGGGAATGTCAGGTTCATATGCCGTCCTGCCAAATGTTAAACATGACAGTGACTCACTATGCCAAATGGAAAGTACGCCAGAGTACGCTCTTCATTACGCACTGACGTTCGCCTAAGCTGAAGGGAATTTGGTATCGACACTTGAACATAAAATATCACTGTTTACATTATAGCTAGTGTATATCCCGCCATGTTTCCTGGTGTGTATTTTCTCACGCCCAAAAAACACTCTTCCTTTGTGCAATTATAAGCAATCTGCAACTGGTCGTTATTTGATCGGGATTAGAAAAAAAAAAAGGACTCGCAGCATTTCTGTGTCCGACTTGCTGCTGGATTTGTACCTTTTCTCACAGCTTCAAACTGTTCTACAATCAGAGCCCTTTCTTTACCATGAATGTGTTTTTGTCTGGACTGTGAAACGTTACTTTGAAAGCCTCCAATTTCAGGCCTTATTGCAAAAGATTGAAGTCATTGTCAGAGATGAAATCAAAGCACATTTGGAAGTCCATTAACAAATATATATATTTTTTTCTCTCCGATTCCGCTACAATTTAGTCAGTGATAATACCCGACATGAATGATCTTCAAAAGTGTTTTGACTGTTTGTAATTTTCACTTATTTGTTTCAAGATTCTAAAACCCTTATTTTTTTTATACCACACAACACTTAAGACTTTGTAGAACAGTAAGAACGAAAGAAAAAATAAATAAATAAATAAAAATCTATTTCAAATTCAAAACCATATGATGATAATATAAAGTGGGCTTTATAGTATGCTTTCAAGGCAGCGCACTCACAATGTTGTCACAGAGAATATCCGCTACACTCCTGATTGGAAGCTTTTCTCTATTTAACAATGTTAAGGGTGGATTATATCAGCAGACAAGGCGACTTTATTGCTTGTTGTGCATTGTCATTATGCAAAGCACAACTTTCAAGCTGTTATTCATCATGCTTCTTTGGATTAATCATAAGTTACAATTCATAAAAAAAGCTATTCTGAAATGGAACAAATGCAAGTAATGACTACAATATTTGCAAAAAATAACTTACTGTTATATACTATACATCAGGGGCATGTTTAACTGTAGAATAAATACTCATCAGCATTTATTAAAATATCAACATTGGATGCTCATTAATTAAATGTGTACAAAAAATATTACAGCTATTTATAAGAGCTTCGAATTCTTTAACCTATTGCAAACAAATAAATAAAGTCCAATTAGATAGCATTAATGATGTTGAGCACTAAACCAATATTCTATATGTAACCATTGAAATGTACACAAGGTCTTTATATCGTTTACTACAGTGTTGTGTTTCTCTTTGGTTTTGTATTGCTTTTGAGCCTTGACCGCTGTCTAAATTTGAGTTGTTGTTCTTGATTGTTTGCTTTTTGTATTTTTATCATTCTTTTTCAAGTGTGCCAAATTAAAGATGGGTTTTCATCTCCGTCCAAAAAAGAAAATCACAGCCTTTATTGTTGGACCCGCTGAATCCAACCTGGAAAACTGTACATCACGCTGGACTCGGTGATCGGACCTCACTGTTAGGTTGATGGTTCATTTATGGACTTATTTTACAATGCAATTACTTAATTTTCTGCTGTGACATCAGACTACTACTACAGCAGAATCCTTTAAAGGCGTAGTGTCACGGTGTCTTACCCGTCATATAATCACTAGGAATGTTGGAATTTGCTGAAGTAGACCTTTGTTATAATAAGCCATATGGCTGATTAGTTACATAATGATTTATGGGAAGCAAACAGAGAATCCAATGGCTTTGCAAATAAGTCAGGATTTCCACTTTGTCTTTGTCAAATGATTTATGGTATTTCGGTGAACAAGCCATGATGATAAATAGTTGGCATAAACGCTCGTCTTGAAGCCACACCGTATGTTTAGATTACATGTTGTCTATAGGAAAGTAAATGGGTCTTTACCTACTGGCTGGTAGCCCTGCCTTGCAGGACCACCGAACGGATTCCTGCTGCCAAACGAGCCGCCGTCAATGGATCCGTAAGACATTGCAGAGCTGTGTGTCTTCCTCGGGAAAGTGAGCTTGAAATCTGTAAAGAACAGAAAGTTCAGAAGTGATTTTTTTTAATGGATGGAATGGGTTTAATATTGCCAAATATTTGTGCCTACATGATAAAAACAGTGTGGCAGTGGATTGCTGTTCGGATGAATCTAAGCTGTAAACCATGTGGTGTTTGGAATGGCGGAGGCTCCGTTTTTTCGTGGTTAATTGGGTCGGAGTGTTAAACAGCATTCGGTATCAGCACAGATGACACAGTGTGAAAAGAGTGCGATGTGTGCGATGCAGTTTAACCCCAACACTCATATGTGTGCATGCAAATGCAGACACTTTCGCATATTAGTGTGTAATTGTGTGATAGCCTCAGTCCCATGTTAGAAAATAAGCGCGTTTCCATTACCCTTCAAAATGCGCAAATTTAAATAGCGAATTGAAAATACGCCTAATGGAAACGCGTCAAATTTGCAAACACACACATGTATGGCAAAAAAGTTTTCACGCTCGCATGAGGTGTTTTTTTTAGACGATGCGAAAAAGGAATAATTCGCAAAACTCGTAACGGAAACTTTTTTTTGCATTTCTAGGTCACATGATATACCTTGCCTTGCCTTGGGCATGATGCTGCAGGTGCTACAAGAGGCACTATTGCACTGCACAGCTAAAAACAAGTGAACCTGTTCATCCGGAAATTCGGAATCCACAGGTGCTCCAGAACAAGTGCATACGTGGCCACTCTCATGTATAGGGGGATTGCCTCACCATTAATGCTTGTATAACGTGCCTACATCTGCAATATATATATATATATATATATATATATATATATATATATATATATATATATATATATAGATATACAGTGAAATGCGACAATGTTTCCACAAGTGCTACATAAAACTACACATTCACACATCACACAACACAAACACAGAGCTGAGGACTAGACTATAAGGCACTGAGCCACACCCCCCTCCCCTGATAAAGTCGCGTGATATGGTTAATCGTGGTTGGTATGGTTAGTAGACGTTTTTATTGTCATTTCTATACATCGCTGACACAGTACACAGTGAAATGAGACAACGTTTCTCCCGAACCTTGGTGCTCCATATAAACAACACGACCTAACACAACATAGAGCCACAAAATATAGAGCTGAGGATCTAGACCAAGTTGTCCTAGCCACATAAAGTTGCATCGTGTGCAACCTTGGTACAAACAGCACAAAACAAAACAGTCTGGAATAGACAACATGAGACAGTGCATGACCAAAAACAAAAAACGACCCATAACTATTTGTAGTGCAGTATTCAAATTCAAACATTATAAAAAAAAGTAGTAATAAGTAATAATAAAGTAATAATAGTGGAATATGCAAAATAAACATGTCAACGGTAACATTGTGAGACCAGTATATATAACAAACATGTAAAAGACAGTAATAAATGCCAGAAAGATGGTTCAACACTATATATATATATATTATATATCTATATATATATATATATATATATATATATATATATATATATATATATATATATATATATATATATATATATATATATGTAATAGCACACAGTGAAATGCGACAATGTTTCTACAGAACCTTGGTGCTACATAAAACAACACATTCACATCACACAACACACGACAAAACACAGAGCTGAGGACTAGACTATAAGTTGTCCTAGCCACATCAAGTGCGTCGTGTGCAACCGAGTAGAAGAAGCGCAAAACAAAACATTACATTATGGCTTGAATCAAGCACATGGGAAAGAGTGTGTAGTGGTTAAAACGAGATCTCAAGAGCATTTTGACTGCATAGAGATCTCATCAGCCATGAGAACGGCATATACACACCTGGAAATGTCATCATCTAGCATTTATACAGTGGCCTTTGTGCCGCTCTAAGATTCAACGTCAATACTACAAAGCCGTTACGGCATTAGTTTCCTTACGCTAGAAAGAAAAAATAAGCAGATTTCAAGTTTAGGATCCAAGTTTGATCCTGAAAAACGACAGAAATGGATTTGTTGTGGAAATGGATTCAATACATTATAAAATGGTGGAAAAATAGAATGAATTATAGGGAATAAGGAATGCAAGTTTGTTCGGAACTGCTAGTGTCCCTAAGGGAGAAGCGCTAGGAGGGGGGGTATTGGGGGGGGGAGGTCAGGTCTTTGCCACAGAGGACACTGTACATGAGATTAGTTCTGCCTCACGGCCAAATAATCCAATTCATTTTTAATGAGTAGGAGGATTAATTACTTTTGTCAGCCAAGAAACAACTTCTGTGCTTCTTGAGTTTGAGCCTGGTGGTGGGCTACAGGCGCCACTCTTACAAGCTTCACCCTCGTTTGCCTTCCTCTTTCTGCCTTTCTCACCTCTCTCTCTCTCTCAGCCTTCTCTCTTTTTTTTACCTCTCACACATCTCTCTCTCACTTTCTTTGCCAGCTCTCTTTTTTTTTTTACACATAACCATGCAAACAGCATCACCCCCTCCTTTTCTTTTCACACACACTAATATACATATGCCTTCTTATTAGCATTTGAAACACTAAACCCATCTGAGATTCAGATCCTAATGCCAGCAATTCTTTCTAGAACTTTCTAACTGAATTTACTTGTTTTTTCTTTATTGTATAGTATTCTGTTTTTTTTTTGTCTGGTGGTCTGTTTTTTTTCCTGCCCCCCTAAGTATTTCGTTCACCTACTTTTTGCATTTTTGTAATGAAATGTGAAAATGTGATAAGAAATCTATTACGGAAATCTAATCACACCGGATTACGGAAAATGTCACTGCACGGGCGCACAGTCGGTTCTTAAAGAGAGGTAGAGGAGCTCAAAGCGGAAGTCACGTCACATAATATTATGTAGATTTAAACAGGCATGATGGCCCATTCATTATCCCATAAGACACCCCTCCAATACACATTCTAACCATACCCTATAAATACACACACACACACACACATAACACATAACAAACACATAACAAAGACATAGTGACACTGACATAGTGGTTCAAAGTGAAAAGCACCTCTGTGATGGACAGGTCAGTCATATTTAAAACGTGAGCAGTTCATTAACTGAGGTTGATCATTGTGTCACTCTCGATTAGCTGCTTTTCCATCCCGAGGCTGCTGTACAAATCTCTATGAGCCTCACACACACACACACATACACACACACACACACACACACACACACACACACACAGGGTGCAAAATGAAAAAGGAAGATACACTCGCGCTCTATTGATGCAAATTGTGTGTCAGTGGGTTTAGACGTTAAAATTAACTGCTGTGAGGAGCCAAAACCCCTCTATTACATTTGGGCCTATATAAGTGCCATATGTGCATCAGTCATGTTTACAGATATAGGTACAGAAGCATCTTATATACACACACCTTATTGTATATATTATTATTATTATATATTAAAATGTGCAATTAAATTAAACTTTAACGGCAGTGATGTCATTAATGCGTGATTAGGGCAGTGTGCATTATGTGTGCAAAATGCAAACTCCACACACATGGTGGAGACGGGAATCGAACCCGGACCCTGGTGGTGTCAGGTGAACGTGCTAACCACTAAGCCACCGTGCCCCCATTATAATGTTGAAATGACAATAAAGCTGACTTGACTTCGATTTAATTCTATTCAAAGTCTCAATCCTAGATACATAATGAACTAGCAAGAGAATGTATTTATTGACAGCGAGAGACTGAGAGAGAGAGAGAGAGAGAGTGTGAGATAGAGAGCGAGACCACTTTTGTAAGTCGTCTAGAATTTATGACCTAATGAAGGTCATAAACTGAAATACTGAGTGACAAAGGCATGAAATGAATTCCTCACCTTTAAATCTCGGCTAACATAATTATTTCACATTTTTCTTTCTACCTGTTTTGAAGCAAATCATTATCATGTCACTGTTTAATTCCAAAGCCTGCAACACAAACCAATAAATATTGGTTAATTGTCACAATAATAGGCAACCCAGTTTAGGGTAGCTGATGTGAACCTGAGCTCAGGTTAAGGTCAGTGAGGAATTTCGCACATGCAGGTCGGTGCATTGACTAATGTTAAATTGAATATTCATGTTGAATAATTCTCTGAGGATGTGGGCGCCCTGCAATAAACATGTCATCCAGAATGAATGCTCTCATCTCGCACCCAGTGTTCCCAGGGCAGGCTCTGGATCCATCACAACCTTTACCAGCGGAATATGGTTACAGACCTCATACTGATTAATATGGCTGCCTTACTGAAAACCTTTCTAAATCTATTTTGTACTGTAAATTATGATCCGTTATCACACAGGAAAGGGCAGGGCAGGGGGTAGGTTTCATTTCTAATTCAAAAGTGCACTGCATTAAATTGCGAGCCCAAATTAATTTGTGTGAAGGGTCAAATTATTTGTTATTGGCCATTTAATATGATAGTACATTAGCATTATAGGAGGCTAATTAGGAGTCAAATTGAATGAGATGAAGTGCTTTTTAAATGCTGACCTCACAGAATCACTGCTTTCATACTTTCAGAAATAATGGGTCCAGTTATTTATTTGAGATGGACATTATCAAGCATGGAATATTAATTACAGTTTCATGCAGAGAGAAAAGGGCAGAAAAGAATGGAATATCGGTGTATGGGTTTAAGAGCAAAAAACAAAAACAAAATCAGCAGCATAATATCTGGAAATAACACTTAAAAGTTCAATGACTAATAGTAAGTCATTTTCATATTTCATATGCATCATATTGCTATGCAGAAAATATACTGCTCCTAGAAACGTGCATCATTATGTAGTGAAAGTTCAGAATCCATTAGCTTTGCACTTAAATATGTTGCCCAACATTGTTTTGATTTTTTTAATGGCTAGGACATTTTTAAAGATAAACATTTCAAGTGCATAAATATAACTACGTTTTTTTACATTTCACCTCCAGTACTCAGAAACCAGAACTAATGTAAGTGTAGAGTGAGAGAAAGGAATATGACCTCTATATTGTATAACACATTATAGCTCTAGCTGAGTGCTAAGAGTTAATAAGCTAAGTATGGGAGTGTTTGAAGTGAGCATGTTGTTAGAAGCAGACAGAGAGCAGTGTGTGTGTGTGTGTGTGTGTGTGTGTGTGTGTGTGTGTGTGTGTACAGTATGGCCAGACAGACTAGTGGAAGCCTGGCAGTGCTAAATACAGCCATCAGAAGGCAGACTGGATTGTGAATGCCCTTAGGGGACTGACAGAACGCCTCATCACTTCCCCTCAGTCTCAATTGGTCCCCTCATCTCCCATTATCACCACAGAGAGGCTTAGCACAGCATGAGGAAGCACAGGCACTGAATGGAAAGACATCACAGTGGAGGACACTGCCAGAGAAGCAGTCGCAGCAGCCACATCATTTCCTTATTACATGTATGCAGCTGCCTTGTGTTTATATTGGAGCAATTTATTAAAGCAAAACATGCAATTGGTTCGGATAATGACGGACTTCTAGAGTGTAAACAGTTTCAAACGGAGATTAAATACAACACTGAGTGACAGAATTGTACAGCAATCATTGGACTCATTTTGCCCTCCAGGACACCTACAGAACAAACACAGGTGTCAAGCCAGCACAAAAAAAAAAGTGTGATCCTGGACATATTACATGGCAGTCATGGCGACTGTGATTTCACCACACATGCAGGGGCATGTTCATCAGCATTAAACTTAAACGATGAAATAGGATGTACAGGGTGCTGTGGTGGATTGACAGTTAAGGTTTTAGGTGACTCTAGGGCAGAAGGTTGGGTGTCAGGACCAAACACTGCCAAGCTGCCACTGTTAGAGCCCGGAGCAAGGGATTTAACCTTCTCTGCTACCCATCATGGCAGACTCTTTCCTCTGACCAAAAAAAAAACCTTTCAGCAACCTGATATATACAAAAAGAACAGTTCTCTATGGGGAACTAAGAAAAGTAATAAATAAAGAATAAACAAATAGAATTTTTTTTATGTCTAGCTGCCTGAGCAGAACAGACTCACTAAACAATATTTCCTCCATGTTATCTTTTATTTCTGTACAAAAAAAAGAGTCACATGGTAGACAGCTGTGACATGTAAAGTGGGATTTGAAAGATTGTGCAGTGTGTTTCATCGCCTCATCTCTGAGTGTGTACACTATTCGACTGCTCAAACAATCTACAAAGATTTTGTAAACTTTTATCCTGTGCAGATTTTGCAGACAGGCAGCCATGCTATTGTTACAAAAGTAGTCTAAATAAAGTCATTTATACATAGTTTTGGGCCAACAAAAAAAACTAAAATTTTGACATGTAAAAGGAGAGAACTGTTTTTTTTTTTTTTTATTTAGCAGCAGTAGCATCTACTTTTACCTCACTAAGACAAACATATAACAGAGCAATTAAATACTCCAGATTATAATTAATGGTGTTGTAAGAGCAAATACTATAGAATTAGATAATTACACTATATGGACAGAAGTACTGAGACAAGCAAAACTTTTTAAGCAAAATGTGGTTCTTCCGCAAACTATTACAACAATGGCACACAACTGCATAGAAAGTCTTTGGCTGTAGTAGCATTACATTTTTCCCCCCTTCACGTATACAAGGAGAGCCAAACCTGTTGCAGTATAATGACACCACTTTGCACAAAGCAAATTCCATGAGTATATGGTTTAGATGGGTTGAAGTGGCTGATATTGAGTCTCCTGATATAGAACTCTGATCTTGGCCCTACTGAAGACCTTTGGGATAAATGAGCTCAGATCTTCACACACAAATCTCCACGGAAAAGAGGAGAGCATCACAACAGCAGACAAGATGAAATGTTCAAAAACATATGACATATGAATTCTATGATCAGATGATGACATTTGCCCATTTTTTAAGTTAAACAGAACAACTAAAATTATTATTATTATTTATTTTTCTTTTTACAAATTTCAATAAAATACCACAATATATAACACAATTTTACCTGACAAATTTACCTGACCTGAAACGTCACCTTTATAATGCTTCACACAATCTGATTTGTGCAAATAGCCAGTGTGAGATCGTGGTAAGCACGTTTTTTTTTTTTTTGTTTTTTTTTTTTTGGGGGGGGGGTGGCGGGCGTATTTCGGGATGACTGCTCACTATTTCGGGACTGACTGCTCACTATTTCACTCCTCAATCCGCTCCCTCAAGAAGCCGCTCCTCAAGAAGTCATTTTTCAGGAGGCTTGACAGCAGGAAATATACAAACTATACAAAGTCACACCATACACACACACACACACACACACACACACACACACACTTCCCAGTGAAATTGCCAGGTCATCTAAAAAAAAAAAATTTTTTTTTTAAATTATTGATATAAAAATCTCAAAACCAGCTCTCTCTCCGACACACACCAGCTCTGCCTTCACCTCCCGCCACAAAGCATATCACCCTCCCTATGAACCTGGTGATAAGCTGGTTAAAAAATAAATTAATAATAATTCACCAGAAATTCAATGTTTTTGCATGCACAATGACCATGTAAATCATCTGAACAGCACTGCAGGTGTCCTAAATAAAAAAAAACAGAGGAGAGTAGACGTTTCAGTGTTGTGTCACAGCGCAGTGGTCAGAGATCTCATGAAAGCTCCTTCAAGCCTTAACAAGCTCCATTTACACAATCCGACTGCAGTGGCACTGTTTATGAGGCAGCCCTCAATAATTATTCAGAGAACACACTGAGATGTGGTTTTGTTTCAAGTTTTGTATCCCCTTCGTGGCGCTGTACACCAGCTGTGAACCTACAGTATACACACACACACACACACACACAAAAACACACACACACAAAGTTTGGAAATGTACTACCATAACAAACAGGCCTTTGTACAAAAAAAGGCTTGTTAACGATAGCAAAACACAAGGAGTCAAATCTAACTATAATCCCATTCTCAATCATGGACTGTCTTTCTCGCATTGTATCTTTTCAGTGCAGGGACTAAACATAGCTGTACACTGTTCTTTTTTTAAATAATTGGAGTGCAAAAAGAGAGACGGATATACATGAAACTGAACCGACGTCAATAAAGGAACGATCATTGTGTTCCCTCCCCCTCTGTTTAGTCCATGTTTGCAGGATATTTGAATAGAAATACCTCGTAAGTAAACTCATTGCGCTCGTTGTATGTTAGATTATATCACTAACATATAAATCACATTAGCGAGGGAAAAATGGATGTCAGCGTGTTTTGCTTTTTCGATCTTATTTACACCAAAGCTGTTCATTAGTGGTTGCTGTGTACAGTATTAAATGCAAGCTTAATATTCCGACGTTCTAAATGTATTTTATTGTCAAGGTTTTATTAGGATGTGGGTGATCGGATGCTGTGTTTGCTAACACATTAGTGACACCATTGAAGTTGAAATGCGTACAACTGTAAGTAAACAGGAAAACAATTACGCATGATTTTTAATTTGTGAAACAAATCGTGTAGCATCAGTGAAGCAGTAGAACGTCAACATGAACCGAGAACATATACATTTATTCAGTGCACAATGCAAGTATTGTCTGTGTGTATTTTAGCCAAACATCTCTCTAGTTATAGACTGTTGTGTAAAGAATGACGTCACCAGACCAGACTCTGGCCATGAATCAACAAATACGTGCAACTCAACTCTTTCTGACAGTTGAAACTGTCCTCAGCTATTGATTGACTATAGCAGCGTAATGGTCAACAGTGGCAGGCCATGCATTTAACACCAAGACCTTCAGTGGTGTCCTACCCAAATCAATCCACCTCCGAATACAAAAGTTGGATTTAAACGTCTATAGAAACTATCAATATTACACAGAAATGTATAAAAAAACATTCCACCGAGGAATCTCAAGCAATGTGAATGACAGCCATTACTAATGCAAGAAACCCAATTAAAAAAATTCACGGTCTTCTTTCACTGCAGCCACATCTGTGCCACGTACATTTCCATCTCTCTAGCAGAAGCAACCAATAGTAAGCTCCTAAAGGGCTACGGCACATTATGGGGATTTCAAATTAAGGCAAATTGTGTTTTTCTTCTACATGAAACTTTCCTCATTATGTCAATAATATGTTAATAATATGTTTTTCCCTGGTCACACACCGTGGAATCAAACCAGCTACATACGTGAATACATGCAAGCTTGTGAAGTTCTTTACAGATATAACTTCTTTGCTATGATTAGCACTCTCTCTGACCATTCCATCATGAAAATGCCAATCTTATTGGATGCCTACTAGGTGGCCCAGGTGTCACTAGGTCAATACAAGTTTAGTTAAAGCTTCATGCAACATGGATTTTATGGTGCAGGCACCCGTACCGCTGATCCACAGAAGATCCCTTTGACAGCATATGAGGTGATAGAAGGAATCTGATTGGATGGAAACTGTAATGTAAACAGACACTCCTAAAAGCAGGCCAACTGAGAGAAAACCTACAGGATAAAATTAACAGAAGAGACCGTTGGGGAAAATGTGTTATATATTCATGGGCAAAGAAATATAATGTAAATCAGTGATTCTGCTTGTGTTAGTCCAGGGGAGAAGCCTTGCTGATAACCTGCCTATGCTTGTCAGTAATTATTCCCGAATTAGTGCCTAAATATTATATACACTTATTAGTTTTTTATTGTAATGCATTCAGGTTTGAACATCATTGTCAAAGTCAATGTAATATTTAATATGATATTACATTTATTATACATTTCAACCAAAATGTATGAATCTCAAACTCATCAACTAGTATACCAAATGCTTATACACCACTTTCCTTTTTAAAGTGGCCCGAATGTAAGGCCTTGCCTGTAAAAGCTGAACTGTGGCTGTGTTCAGAAAGACAGGTTTAGAGGAGTTAGGGGTCAGATGAAGGTAGTTCAGCAAGGATCCAGTTCTCTTGATCACCTCAAGGCACAGTGACGAAGAAGGACAAGACTCTCGCTACAAAGCTGATTTAAGCTGAAATACCTCCTTGGACGAGGCAAAGATGGCCTCTTATTTTGACATCACTGCCAATGGGAAGCAGATTTATAGATTGGACAGACGGTCAGCCACATGAGCATCAATAAAATTTAAAACACAGTCTGTCCAACATGGTGAGAGGAGAATTCAGAATGCACAGTAACCTTCACCCAGGCAAATAGGAAAAGACCTTGATGATTTCATTTGCTTGAAAGTACATAGGTGATCTGCCAACCATTTAATTCAATTCTCAGTGATGGATGGAAGGAAAAATTTATATATATATATATATATATATATATATATAGATATATATATATATATGATATACTAGATATATATATATATATATATATATATATATAGATATATATATATATATATATATATATATATATATATATATATATATATATATACTATATATATATATATATATATATATATATATATATAGCCATATATAAATACCACCTATGGCGCTGGGCTACTGATCGGAAGGGCAGGGGTTGAGCCCCAGTATCGCTAAGTTGCAACCCTTTGGGTCCTTGAGCAAGGCCCTTAACCCTCTCTACTCCAGGGGAGCCGTATCATGACTGACCCTGTGCTCTGACCCAAACTTCCAAACAAGCTGGGATATGCGATGAAACAATTTCACTGTGCTATAATGTATATGTATATGTATAATGTATATGTGACCAATAAAGCCTATTATATGTATATATATATATATATATATATATATATATATATATATATATATATATATATATATATATATATATATATATATATATATATATATATGCATATATATATATACTATATATATATATATATACATATATATATATATATATATATGTATAGTATCATATACATATATATATATATATATATATATATATATATACATATATATATATATATATAATCATATATATATATATATATATATAATGTAAATTATAAACATCTCAACATTTAGAACTTGAGAATTTTCTTTTTTCTTTCTTATCGCCCTTCTTATTGCTGTTGATGTGATAATTTTTCAATTACAAAAGTTAAAGTTAAAATGTCCAATAACTACGATTTAAAACCAACTTCAATTCAACTTCGTTTCCTCAAACAAACACAATGCACCACTATACAAATATACCTGTAATACAAACTCCATCTCTATATCAACTCCACATAATCTCTCCTTTTACCTCTCTATCAATCTACCAGTAGTATATGTGCACACATCCATGCATCACTCACTATCCCTCTCTGGAGGGAAATATTCTCTATATTCTCTGTCCACTACTATCTACTTGTGTCACTCTCTCACTTCATATTATCTTTCAACTTATATCACTCTGTTTCTAATATATCTTTCCAAAAGTACATGTCTTGTTGTCTTTCTTTATGTCTGTCTGATTTCATTTTAGTCTTTAATCTTAAAACTATTTTCTAGTTTAGGAAACCATCAAGCCAAAATCAAGGTTGCTCATGATAAACTTTATATAGTTACCAAGCTTAAGAATAGTAGAATAAAATTGATGGCATTTTGTAAACCTACTGCCTGAGGATAGAAAGTTTGCTAAAATACAATGAGGTGAAAAAGATAAAACTGAAGTGTTGTCAAATCTCCAGTCTCTCGGAATCAGTGCTGAGCTAGGGCTATGGTCTGTATAGGAGTTTTATATATATATACACATTCTGCATCTGTGTGGGTTTCCTCTGGATTCTCACATTTCATCCCACCACCTTAAACATGATTGTGGGTGGACTGGGTACACTAAATTGTCCATAGATATGTATACAGTTTGTGTGTGTGTGTGTGTGTGTGTGTGTGTGTGTGTGTGTGTGTGTGTGTGTGTGTGTGTGTGTGTGCTCATGGTGCCCTCTTTCTGGCTGGAATCCCAACCAGTGTGTGGTCCAGTCTTGGGATCCACTGCAATCCTGACCAAGATAATGGAGTTATTGAAGCAACCACCAAGAAGCTGTCACACTATATTCAACCAAATTGTATATCATGTGAATGAAAATATACAGGGCAAATAAAATTATGGGACATAGAATAAGGCCGTTTGTTTTTGTTTGTTTGTTTGGCATTGCTGTAAATATCATTTTTATTGAAGAAAAATATTCTGGATCGGGCTTTAGTCTTTTAATTAAACCTAATTATTGGCTGTGTTCTTTCTTTTAAATATGCCAATATTCTAACACATATCATATAAGTGAATTTAACCATACCATCTATCTATCTATCTATGGAAATATCTATGGAAATATGTCTCTCTCATCTGTACTGAACATAGCTAAGACAGTCTCCCTTAGGGATTTCAAGCTGCTTTAGGGTTGGAGCTTGAGAGCTTCTCTGAGCTGCCTGGCTTCAGTCAGGGTTGAGGACAGATGGCCTACTGAACATCCAAGCTTCAGCCTTCTTGTTCTCTCCAATTGTCACATATGTTTCCCCCTGAAGCCAATACTTCTTGGTGATGGGTTTCCCACAATCCAACACACTCATCACCATGGTTACATAGACTAAACACTATGCTTAAGATAACATACGTGGAGACATACAGCTAGGGAATAATCCAAAAAAAAAATTTTGGATGAAAAAATTGGAATTCCTCGGATTAGAGGTACATTTGTAGTCACGTATTCTTTTTAATAAAAATGGCTATCAAAATATACTGTACTATAGGAATGGGAATATGTATAAAAAGTGCACTATCACAAGTATGACATGCAGAATTTAGAAAACAAACTGATTATTGATAACTGAATATGCCTTTATACTCAGGCCTTCAGAATTATTTAACACATATTTAAACGTGCATTTGAATATAAGATATATAGGTTATAAGATACTTATATTGACTGTTTCTAAGTCTTCGGTGTTTGCAGTTGTGATCATTTTGGCTCACCTTTACAAAAACCCAACCATCTAAAAAAATTTAATACTCCATAACATTAGAATACTTAATTTTTAGTGAATTATTGGCCATCTGGAAAGTATGTTCATTTACTGTGTTTACACTCAATACTTAGGAGGGGCTCCTTTTGCTTTTCTGATGTAATTCGGTGTAACATGGAGGTGATCAGTTTGTGGTATGGTGGTATGTTTTGGTATGGTGTGGCATCAGCTGGTATGGTATGGTATCAGATCATCTGCAATTTTGGTTTTTCATTCCTCATTTTCCTCTTGATAATCCCGATTAGAGTCTCTATGGGGTTCAAGCCAGGTGAGTGTGCTGGCCAGTCAAGCACTCCATGTTTATGGAAAATGAAATCAGCATCTTTTAAAATTTGCTAAGCAGAAAAAAAACACTAAAATGCCTTGATAAATGGGTGTAGTGACTTTTCAAAAAACTGGACTGACATGAGCAGATGACATTGAACCCCAAAGCATCCCTGACTGTGGAAACTTAACACTGGACTTCAAGCAAATTGAACTATGAGCTTCTCCACCCTTTCTCCAGACTCTAGGACCTTGGTTTCCAAATGAAATTTCTCTCAAGACTTTGGAACACTGGGCAACAGTCCAGTTCTTCTTCTCCTTAGTCCAGGTGAGACACCTCTGACGTTGTCTGTGGTTCAGAAGTGGCTTAACAAGAGGAAGGCACACGTCTGTGTGTGGTGGCTCTTGATGCCTTGACCCCAGCCTCAGTCCATTCCTTGTGAAGTTCACCTACATTCCGGAATCGATTTTGGATTTTTGTTCAAATGTGAGCCAAAATCATTACAGTTAAAAGAACTGATATATGTATATCTATATATATATATATATATATATATCTATATATATATATATATATATATATATATATATATATATATATATATATATATATATATATATATATATATATATATATATATATATATATATATATATATATATATATACACACGTACACGTGCACATGCACATTACAGCTAAGTGAAATTGCTTTTTCGCATATCCCAGTGATACAACACCCCTTGTGCACAACGGGTTAAGGGCCTTGCTGAAGAGCCTAACAGTGGCAGCTTGGCAGTAAGCAGGGATTGAACAGATGACCTTCCACTCAGTAACACAGAACCATAATTACTGAGATTTATTTATGTAATACAGAATATGAAGTCACATGCAGGTCTGGTTGAGCAGACATCCTTACACTGATTGGCAAATAGTTACAGTGTAATACAGTGTATGGCAAATAGTTCAATAAACGATGTATGAATCATGATTTTTGTATTTTCTCCAAGTTGTCATAGTCCCACAACCGTTAAATACATCCAAACACAGACAAAATCGTGTTCTTGAGAACTATGACTAAAGAAATCCCGATGATTTGGATCGTGTTTCAAGCAACCCAAACATCCATGCTGGGGGAAAAAAAACAGCTTGCTCTGCATGAAAAATAAAATCCATAATGATTAACCCTGGCTTTCCGATCATTAGAATTAGAATCTGCATGTCACAAGCAACACAGTCAGAGCGACCCAGATAAACCCTGCCATCTCCAGCGGATTGGACATGCCGGCTGATTTCAACAGCCAAAGCTCCTCTGAGCAACCAGAAGGGAATGATACAGCAGAGTGATTAGCCTGGAATTGTAGCTGCATGCACCCATGTCCTCTGGTGTTGTAGACATGGGACATTTATGTATCTGTAAGACCCGTCTAATTAATATTATATATAACCCATGGTGAAATTTCCAACCCAGTGTAGCATCATTACACAGAAATATTTCACCGGCTTGGGAAAACATCATCTGCGGCGCTCCCTGTCTACTCTTATTTCATTTCCAATGTCCTCCAACAGGTTTTTATTTTATGCGGCGCTTGAATAAAGCTTGCCATATGAGCCGGCGTGTAAATTCACACAATTTCATCCCATTTGGAAAATAATTAGCAGGTGAACAGAATGTAGCATCTCTGTCATTAACAGACTGTTTAGCATGTGCGCTTACTAATGGCCAAGGCTTTTCATGAACTCTAATATTGCAGATGAATCAGTTACAAATACATGAGGTTAATTAACATCCTTAGTCAGTGTGTGCGCACGCTCTTTGAATGATAAACTCTCAACTCTTGGTAAGCAGGTGTGCATTATTCATGTGCGTTAATTACATCTAAACAATATAGGCAAATCATTTCCTTGAGAAATTGTCTTACAAACTAAAGAACCCAGGATCATTTGGATCTTGTTTCGAGCAAAAGAAATCGCATTAACCACCATTTTAGAGCTCTAATTTCTACTAATACAGTCAGAATCGGAACTGGCGTGACTATTTTGGGCTGTAACAGGAATAATACGTTAATAACATCATTGTAAGACGTTATTTGTTTCTATAGTAACTGCTCGTTGTCAGGATTTGTATGGCTGACTCTCAAAGACTAATGGTAATGGGTTTTAAAAAGCATGTTGTTTAACAATGAAAACCTGTAATCACTTGGTGCAGTGAAGATTCCTGTTATGAGACATTTAACAATTACGGTTTCCAAAAAAAAAAAAAAAAAAAAAAGTGTGAGTTAGAGTGCTAGATATGAAGGAATGTCTGTTTTCCGTGGTTTTGACATATGTTATAATGGGAACTAATGCGACTCTTTTGGATGTTGCACGACATTAAATATTGACTTTAACTATTCCAACTGTGCCACTGTGTCTTTCATTAATATGTTAAACAGACCATTAAACACATACAAAACAATACACTAGACCACACGGCTATATTAATATAATCCACTTCAGGAAGGCAATGGCTTGACACAAAGCTTCCCTGTGCATGCATTATATTACAACCCCATTGTCCAGAGTGCGCTATTATGTTAGACACAGAATGTGTGGGTTTTTCTTCCCCCATTTCTTTTTTTTATTCACAGAATAGAGCACCTAAATCCATTAAGCTGCCACGTATTCATTTCTGTATATGGACAGTAAATTGGTTAAAGTCACCGAAAGACCCGAGAACACATGAAAATCAGCCGCATGGCAGAAAGACACTTTGGATCTGATACCGGTCCATCATGAAGCACCATTAACTCACTTATTCAGACCGAGGGTAATTTAGCATGGCCAACTTGTTTTTGGAAAGTGTACAATGTTCTACAAAGGCAAGAAACAAGCCCTTAACTTGTTCCCTGGATTATCTTGTTTTATACTATTTTGTTTTATGCATTCAGATCAGCAAGATAAGCGCTTTTAGTGATTTGCAAGTTTTACCGAAGCTTATGTTTGCATTGCGTGGCAACATTATTCATATCAGTGTATACAAAAGGATGAAAAGCCAATAGAGTAAAGAAGAAATGATCAGTTCCTGATTACTATTACTATGAACTATTTCTAAACACGATGAAACACTAATTATGTCCATATCGGTGGAAAGGGATTATAAATATTGTACCGAATTCTGTGCATAGCAACGTTCAAACTAGCAGGATATACTTTAACAGCAGAGAAACGTAAAAACTACACATAATATATCTATACACTAGAATTATTAGGCAAATAAGTATTTTGACCACATCATACTTTTTATGTATGTTGTCATACTCCAAGCTTGAAAGCCTACTACCAATGAAGTATATCAGCTGATGTGCATCTGTGTAATGAGAATGGGTGTGGTCTAATGACATCTACACCCTATATCAGGTGTACATAATTATTAGTCAACTTCCTTTCCTTTGGGTCAGAAGAGAGATTTGACGGACTCTGAAAAGTCTAAAGTTGTGAGAGGTCTTGCAGAGGGAAACAGCAGCCTTGAAATTGCCAAGCTTTTCGGATCACAGAACAATCAAGCGTTTCATAGCAAATGGCCAACAGGGTCGCAAGAAGCGCGTTGAAAAAAGAAGGCGCAAACTAACTTCCCAAGAGTTGAGGAAAATCAAGCGTGAAGTGGCCAAGATGCCATTTGCCACCAGTTCTGCCATATTTCAGGGCTCCAACGTTACTGGAGTGTCAAAAAGCAAAAGGTGTGCAATACTCAGGGACATGGCCAAGGTAAGGAAGGCTGAAAAACGACCACCACTGAACAAGAGACTCAAGATAAAACGTCAAGACTGGGCCAAGAAATATCTCAAAACTTTTGGTCCCCAAATTTTTTTCAATTTTTTTCAAAATTTTTCAGTGAGTCTTGATGAGACAGATGGATGGGCTTGTGGCTGGACCAGTAAAGGACAGAAAGCTCCACTCCGACTCAGATCCCAGAAAGGTGGAGAAGGGGGACTTATATGGGATGGTGTCATCAAAGATGAGCTTGTGGGATCTTTTCAGGTTAAGGATGGAGTCAAACTCAACTCCCAGTCCTCCTGTCAGTTCCTGGAAGACAACTTCTTCAAGCAGTGGTACAAGAAGAAGTCGGCATCTTTCAAGAAAAACATGATTTTCATGCATGACAATGCTCCATCACATATGATGGACAGGACAATGCTCCAAATACTCCACAGTGTGGCTGTCCAGCAAAGGTCTTGTTCACCTGATCTGAATCCTGTTGAGAACCTGTGGTCCCTCATTAAACGGGAGATCTACAAGGAGGGAAAACAGTACACCTCTCTGAACAGTGTCTGGCAAGCTGTGGTTGCACACAATGTTGATGGTGAACAGATGAAGAAGCTGACAATTTGTTAAGTTTTTGAATGTCAGAAATGTTTATTTGAACGTTTCGAGTTGTTATATTGGTTTGCCTGGCAAAAATAAATAAATGAGATGGGTATATATTTGTTTTTTATTAATTTGCCTAATAATTCTACACAGCAATAGTTACCTGCACAGACAGATATCCTCCCAAGATAGCCAAAACTAAAAAAGCCCCACTCCAACTTCCAAATATATTCATATATTCATATATGTATATATTTTTTTTGGTGTGTGTGTGTGTGTGTGTGTGTGTGTGTGTGTGTGTGTGTGTGTGTGACTTATCTATTAGTACAAGTTTTCAGAGGCATGAAAATCAGAGGCCTTGTCATTTTCTTGAAGGAGGCCTAAGAAACCTTTGTCATGGCCAATGGACAGAATTCAAATTTCCGAGGAGCCCAAATCCCCTGTTCATATAATTCTGTACGGATTGTGCTTTTCAGTGCTGATGTTACTTGTTGAACTCTGCAGAACGTATATATACCTTCAGTTAGACAAAATGAATCACCAGTGATTCCACAGAGATGCTACAAACTAGATAAAGTCTTCTAATTAATGATAATCTAAACTGGGTTTGCAAATTCCTTTAATTACATGCTTTGTATGGGTGTACAGGGACCCTGATCGGTGTCAAATAATTGTCTTTATAAGAGGTTCTCCACACAAACGTACATCGTTTCTGAAAATAGTAACGCCGGGTTCTCCAAACCAATTAAACCGACAACACCGGTAATGAGGACAGGAAAAGGGCAGAAATGTCTCAAATTTACATATATTCTGGTACGCAGTCATTTTTCTTTGGTAAGACATTAATTATGGGGCTCCATCATGCCACTGCAACATCTCATTCCGGACCTTACGGGCTTCCCAAAACACTGATATTATTATTTCAATTGTAAAAGGAATCCATTCGGATCCCTGAATCCTTTTTGCTGCACCCAGGCCTGATCCTTGTGTGTGCATTCAGTGCTGCAGTGAATACCAGAGGAGAAGAAAGTCATTTGAAATTGCGGAAATTTCCTGAAACAATTGTGTTTTTACACATGCCACTGCCTCGAAGCATTTAGACAACAGGCCCGAAATAATCCCCCTATAAATGCTGTGCTTTGCTTTGAGATAACGGCACTCTTACAAGTTTATTAAATTCCATGTTGTAGGAGCTGATTCTAATAAAAAAAAAAAATAAATAAATCTTAACTAAATCACATACTGTGGATAGTGGTAAAATACTGTGGCCATTTTTTTCCTGCAGTATACGTCAGAGCCCGTACTTCTTTAACTGAACTCAGTACTTCAACTTTTAAAACATGACTATCAGTAAACGATGTGTGTACGTTTGGCGTCTTTTATTTTTTTTATCGGTTTTCATGTGAATAGAAATGCTGAACACGAGAGCAGGAGTTTTGTAATTTATTTATTTATTGCATTTTCAACTCTATTTGGACTTTCCACCCACCAAATCCCACCCACTTAGTAACTACCTCTGCCCTATCATATGACAAACACCAACCAGAGAATGTACAGCCAACACGTGCTTTCTCGGAAATGTGTTAATCCAACCTCCGCATCTTTTCGAAACGACGCTCATGCAGCATTACAGGGCGACGTAACACACAACGCACAGCCTCGCAGACACCCACAACGGTCCAGCGTCAATCCGATTGAGAGCATGGCAACTCTCCAGCCAAGGCCAAGTTTTACTTTGTTTTTTCACCCCCATCAATGAACACGTGTGGCATCAACTCGTTATCGCCAGATGACAGGGTGAACACTTGTGGTACACCAGACATGCTGGTGCCATGAGCCAAGGGAGCTATAGCATCTTGGCATCCACTCCACTATCAATCACGGCAAACCAGCCAATCTTAGCCATCTGTGAGATCATGTATGTGGAGTACTTCTGTCCTCCGTGTGTTGTATATTGCTACGTGATACAACATGAGCAGCAGTTTGGAAAGAGGCAGTTGGCTGACTTTACCAAACTCAGAGGAAGTACATGTTGGTCTTCAACCTCCTTGGTTAGCTGCTGATGCGTGAGAAAGGAGAGCTGCAGGTGAGGAACTGGCAGGGAATTGGAAGAAAACCAAACAGGCAGATGTGAGGATAAAATGTGTTATGGAAAAAAGAATTGTGCAAACTTCTTGATGGGGCCTAAGACTATAGAGCAGAATATGGTGAGGTGAAAATGTAGGGGGGCTACCATTCAGCCTGAGATGTCAATGTAAATAGCATACTATTCATTTCTTCACACAGAACACAAAGAAACCAAATTACCCCCTCTTTCATATTTAAGGCCACATAAAATTAAAAGTCTGACAGATTAAACATACTGTAAACTGCTCACTGTAAACCTCTAAATCCAAGCAAAATAACACTACCATTTATGTTATTCAGAAGTACAAAACTCTGAGGGCCATATCAATCCGTATCAATATTTCAATATCAATATTTGATTGTGAATTTGGTATCAAAAGGAAGAACATGTTGGTAAATAATACGGTGGAGTTTTATAGCTTTGCCTCCCTCTTTCCTGACTTTGTTACGTGAGAGTGAGGCCACAGGTCACCTGCCATCTTTTGGTGAAATATACTTTTTTTTTGTACGTTTGTATTTTATACTGTGGTCCACAATGCTGACGGGCCGTATATTGTTGATTTTATGACAGAGACTGCGGGAAATTTGAACACAAGCCGCATTTGGACATGTCTGCTATAGAGAAATGTCTTGCATATATTATATATATGCAATATAATATATATATATATACGTACACACACACACACACACACACACACACACACAAAGAGAAGCTCTGGAAAATGATGTATACATCAGAGAGGTAGTACAGGTAGTCATGTTGGAAAAAGTTATGCTTTTTTTTTTACTCAGGTAAAGAGGTTCGGACTCTGATATGCACTTTAGTACAAAGTAGCCTATACTTCAACTTGTTTTAGAGTCGTGCTGGTAACTAGACCTCACATCATATTAATATATTAACACATAATATATAAAATATATAATGTGTCTGTTCTCAATAATTTCTCCATCACTGATTACCTCCGTCTCATCCATGTTAGCCAAACTTCTTTTTGCCTTCTACCGTTCTTAGTGTTAGCTTCATTATGTAGTTGACGTCCATAGAGAACAATAACCAGGATTATGATACACAAGTGGTAGATTGAAAAAGCCATGCAGTGACAAAAAAACAGGTTGATGGGTTGGAAACAGGACACATTGAGAAGAAAAATGTGGATCATTTCACCAGATTTAAAAATGTATGAAGCAGAACGAACTTTACTTCCCACCTCTGCCTAGTAACTTCATCTAGCTAGCTTCATATATCTAGCTATAGCATGTAATGTTCATCTGCAGGGTTATATTGTTAAGATACTGTGAGAAATTTTAGAGCATAATTCTTAGTGAGAGGCACACGTTGGCTTAGTGGTTAGCACGTTCGCCTCACACCTCCAGGGTCCGGGTTCGATTTCCGTCTCGGCCATGTGTGTGTGGAGTTTGCATGTTCTCCCCACGCCTCAGGGGGTGTTTCTCCTGGTGTTCCGTTTTCCCCCCGGTCCAAAAACATGCACGGTAGGTTGATTGGCACCTTGGAAAATTATCCCTTGTGTATGAATGTGTGTGTGATTGATTGTGTGTGTCCTACGATGGGTTGGCATTCCATCCAGGGTGTATCCTGCCTTAATGCCCATAGACGCCTGAGATAGGCACAGGCTCCCCGTGACCCGAGGGAAGATCGGATGTAGCGGTAGAAGTTGAATGAATGAATGAATGAATTCTTAGTGAAATAATCCAATATTTGAAATAAACATACTAATCTCCAAACATGACACCCTGCCATTGGATCCGTTCGACAACGAGCTGCCAAAGCTAAAATGTCTTGAAGCTGTATTGAATAACACGCTAACCAAAATGAATTGCAGTAATAACAAGAACGGTGAGTGCAAAAATAATCTCGCAGGAAAGTAAACTTCAGCATTGAATGCCCTTGTCAATGCTTTCTCCAAACAAATAATGTTGTAGTGCAGAACTAATTTCATTAGTGGCTGCCATTTGTGAATGATTAAGGCCTGTTCTCACGCAGCGCTGTGCTGGCCACAAAAGTTCTCCGAGGTTAATAACCAGTTACAATCAATTACGCAACCAATCTGATACAATCAATGAGTCCCTCCGAAGCGAACACAGGAGGAAACTAGTCCTGAGTGCAATCGAACCATATGGATATGCCAGTACATGTTACAGGTCAAGGGGAAATGCATTAAGATATTGCGGCTATAAATACAAATGAAGAGTCCTGAATGGTGTTAGGAGGAGGAAAGGGTGAGCTGTATAATGCCATTCAGGGGAGATTCACGGACGGCTCGCTTTATTTTACATAATATCTTGCCTCTGGTTGACTCCATAAATCTCCCAAATGTTTGCCATTCCTGAAATCATGTCTCTAGCCAATGAGTAACGTTATCGTTTATCAAATTTCCATTATATAACTCCTCGTGCCGAATGGCCAGCTCATAGCTCCAGGGTCTAGAGTTCGATCATGCTTGTTGTATGTCCTCTCCATGATTCACCAATGCACCTGTTAATGCGATGGATCAATAGGAAGAAGTGTGCATTGGATACGATTTGGCGTATTATATATATATATATATATATATATATATATATATATATAATATGTGTGTGTGTGTGTGTGTGTGTGTGTGGTGTGTGTGTGTGTGTGTAATAAATGCTCTATACTCTTATGTGGAGAGTGTTTAAGAATTTGTGTCCAATATTTACGTATATTTACAATATGTACATTTATTTCTCCTCAGTAAACTCAGTAAAGTTTTTCATGCACATTCTTTCAGCTCCATCACAACACTGAGGAGGACACCGAGGCGTGCCCGAGTCTCACATAGAATATAAAACAACACGGGAGAGGTAGAGCTGCATTTTTCCGGATACAGAACGGGAAAAGAACATCCATCAATGTTTATCATCTATCAATTAACATTTATTAATGTGTTTTATTTGCACCACAAAGGCCTGCCTGTGAAAGGGCCATGTTTTTTAAGTGCCTTGGACTTCTATTTATGATTTGGTGTCTGTCCGAGAGCATAGAAATAAAAGTCGAAGACGCAAATTAAAACGCAAAGCATCGTGTTTTTCGATCGCACTGTAATCGTAGAGGGATGAATGGCATCACTAACTACTTCATATGTATTGTATTACCTTAGTTCTGGAGATGTTTCACTGGCTTGCTGCCTCTGTGTGTGTGTGTGTGTGTTGAGGGTTAGAGTCTAGTGGATCGGTCTTACTAGATTGCTTATGGGTGTAAATGGGTGTGCATATGATGTTTTGTGGTGCACATCCTTGGTGAATTCTCCACTCCGGGATTGGCTCTGGATCCACTGCAGCCCTGATCAGAATAAAAAGGTTAATGAAAAGGGATGAATGTGTAAACTTAACTACTTTCATCTGATTTTAGATTACAGTGGCCTGCTGATTGGTTCCTTTTATACTGGCTGGAAGCGGGTGCATTGCTTGGAAATAAGACGGAATACGGCATTATATGGGCTTTGGGAGCATGCAGCTGATTGCTTGTGTGCAAATAAATCTGTTTGTTCAATGTATTATTTGCTGTTTGTTTTTTTGTTTTTTTTTATATATGATCAAGTCTTGCTTGCTGACCAGAGGTGGCAGAAATATACACATCTTTCACTTAAGTAAAAGGACAAATGTTTGAAGAGATGTTAAGTAAAAAGAAGCTGATACTTCTGTGTGCTTTAGTGTCACGCTGGTAACTGAGTCACATGACAATATATTAATACAAGGACCAATATTTAATATATATTTAATATTTATCTGATCAATGTGTCCAGTCTTAACATCCACCATATAGAATACAAACAAAGCAATGATGTTTGCTCGCCCGACATCCTCTGTTTTATCCATGTTAGTCATACATACCTTCTGCCTTGCTTTTTTCCATGTTTAAATTTCATGTGTCATATACATACTCCTGGGGGCACGGTGGTTTAGTGGTTAGCACATTCACCTCACACCGCCAGGGTCCGGGTTCGACTCCCGTCTAGGTCATGTGTGTGTGTGGAGTTTGCATGTTCTCCCCATTCCTCAGGGATTTTTCTCCGGGTTCTCCGGTATCCTCCGGTCAAAAAACCATGCATGGTAGGTTGATTGGCACCTTGGATAATTGTCCCTAGTGTATGAATGTGTGTGTGAATGTGAGTGCGTGTCCCCTGCGATGGGTTGGCATTCCATCCAGGGTGTATCCTGCCTTAATGCCCATAGACGCCTGAGATAGGCACAGACTCCCCGTGACCAAAGGAAAGATCGGATAAAGTGGTAGAAGAAGAATGAATGAATGAATATACATACTCCTAAAGAGTATGGCAAGCAGTAAAATGCTTTTTTTTCCACTGGCCATAATGTAAACACAAAAATAGAAGTATGTAAAATAAAAATAAAGCAAATACAATTAAAATAAAAGTATCAATGTATATTAAGGTATATTATATTAATATGACTATAAAGTATATACAAATACATACATATCAGAGGTCATAAGCAATGGAATACACTAATACTTACTGTATTCAAGTAGATTTTTCTGGTATCAGCACTTAACTTTACTATTTATTTGTAAAACAATTTTTTTTTACTTTTACTTGAACCAGTCTCTGTGAAAGGTCAATATTGTTTCTTCTCATTGCACGCCGTTTCTATTTCTGGTCACTGGTGTATCATTTCCTGGCTATCACACACACTACATATGTAGGCTATTTTTCGAGGCTAACAATGAGAAGATGTTAGGATGAGACAGAGGAAGTCAGCGATCTAAATATGACCGAGTAGAGCAACAATCCTGAAAACCTTTTCTCTGCGTGTGTTCTATATGATGGATGTTCAGCCTGGATACATTAATTAGGAACCCTAATTTGAAATGTGCTTTGTATTAATGTATTAATTAAATCTGTCAAAATCAACATGTTTTTTTTTTTAAGTAAATGCTTGATTAATGCAACACACTTCTATTTGCCATGTTTTAAATGAAAAATGTAAATAGATAAATTCATTCATTCATTCATCTTCTACCGCTATATCCGATCTTCCCTCGGGTCACGGGAAGACTGTGCCTATCTCAGACGTCTATGGGCATTAATGCAGGATACACCCTGGATGGAATGCCAACCCATCGCAGGACACACACACACACACGCACACACACACACACACACACTCATTCACACACACATTCATACACTAGGGACAATTTTCCAAGTTAACAATCAACCTACCAAACCCGGATCCTGGCAGTGTGAGGCCAACGAGCTAACCACTAAGCCACCATGCCCCGTAAATAGATAATATATAAAAAAAAAAAAAAAAAAATATATATATATATATATATATATATATATATATATATATATATATATCATCTTCTATTTCATCATTCCATTCATTCATCTTCTACTACCACTTTATCAGATCTTCCCTCGGGTCACGGGGAGCCTGTGCCTATCTCAGGCGTCTATGGGCATTAATGCAGGATACACCCTGGATGGAATGCCAACCCATCGCAGGACACACACACACATACATTCATACACACATTCACACACTAGGGACAATTTTACAAGGTGCCAATCAACCTACTGTGCATGTTTTTTGGACCTGGGGGGAAACCGGAGAACCCGGAGAAAAAAACCCCCTGAGGCACGGGGAGAGCATGCAAACTCCACACACACACATGGCCGAGACGGGAATCGAACCCGGACCCTGGCGGTGTGAGGCGAACGTGCTAACCACTAAGCCACCGTGCCCCCCTATATATATATATATATATATATATATATATATATATATATATATATATATATATATATTTTTTTTTTTTTTTTACTTATGTGCCAAGTTCAATTCAAGCACCAAAATCTGCCATGATGCACACATCCGGCAATTAAAACCATCCGTGTGGAAACATAGCAGAGGTTCAGTTGGGTGTAATTTAAAACACCATCATTAATTTGAACTATTTACAGGCATATTTTGTCAATATTTTGTCTCTGTTCTGAGTTGTACGCGCCTTTCATTAATAATAAACATATATCCATGCATCCATATTTTCCATGCCCATGTTGATTAAAGGATTAAAAATGAAGGGAGATTCAGGACAGATAAAATGTCAAATTAAGTTGACATTAATCAAGAGTTAACTCGTAACAATCATGCAATTAATCATGATTAAATATTTGAATCGACTGACAGCTGACATCTATTAGATATTAGTCATTGATATTACTAATATTACTAATATAAAATATATATTAAAAATTGTCAACACAGACAATTACAAATTAATTATTATTTCAAAATAGCTTTGTAAAAGTTTGTATGAAATATGAGTTAATCTAAACAGTGAACACTGTATGTTCACATCAAATATAACCAAGTCAACAAATGGTATTCCACTTTCATCGAAAGCAGAACAGGTTGAAGGTATAAATAACAGCTGATTGCTTCTCTTTCAGGTCATTTATTACCTCGACTTACGGCCGATCATCTTGCTTGGGCTTGTGCCTGACAATCATTCTTAGATTTTTCACTCCACAGCATAAACAGTAGCACAGACATGAATCAGCACTGTCTAGTTCACGGAGGCTCTTCGCCAAGAGGGTTTAACTGAAGCGCTACATTCAGCCGAAGCTGTGATACACACACTCGTATCAGGACTTATTGCTCCATCTGGATTGGCCCTGATTAGTTAAATTCTATCTGACCACCCATTAATCCTACACATCCCTACAGGCGGGCTTTCCACACCATTACAGTCAATCTATTGTGTGCAGTCTTATCAGGGACCCCGATATCAACTCCCTGTAAAAACTTAAAGGGTAAACAACACCATTATATCCAATATCATGCTAATCTCGAGTATCTATAGAGTATTAGTGTATGTTTTATATTGCCAAAGAGTCTTTAGTTTGGTCATATTTATAAAGGAGAAATTACAGCTTCTCTCTGAAGAAAACAGCCAAGCTCCTGGAACATGCCATGAACATGAACTTTTGCTTAACCATCAATATAAATAAAAACAGCAATAAAATAAATAAATGGCTTACAATCAGCTCTTTCCATGCATACATGATCCAGAATCAGATAACACTGATCACAATAGGAAAAACGATGATGACTGCAGGACATGTCTATATGGCGACTACTGAACAAAGTGAGCCTTCCACCAAATCCACTTCTTTACATGATATTCTTGTAGTAAAACTGATGACTTTTTCAACCAAATGAAGCACATTGAGCAGTGTGTTCTTGCTCTGGTTGCTGTGTGTACATGCTCTACTGGGAGAAGTGTCCATACAAGCAATTCCACCCTGCATGACATGAAGGGCCATACACAAGAGGGGTAAAAAAAAAAACTTTCTGAAACAGAAGGATTCAAGGATTCTATATTTAGCTCAAAAAAACATTTTTTTTAATAATCCCCCTTTCCCCCTTTTTTTTTTTTTTTTTTTACATACCTCCTGTTTAATAAGAAAATTACTCTGAACTCTGGTCAGTTTTATCGTATGTGGGTGTAGCATGGGCGGTGACAGCTTATCACGTTTATTGAAGGAAGAACGAAAGATGTCTGATTGCTTTGGGAAGCAAATAACAAATCCTTTTCGGTAATGCGTTTACGTTTTCTCTAAAGATAGTCGAGCTGTTTAAGACATCTGACAGCATCAAGACGGCAAAGACGCAAAAAGATTTGAAGCGCGAAAATCCCATCTTCAAAATCTCTTGAAAATAGGCATGTAATGAACGTGTCCATTAGAATCTGCTACCAGGATTATAGTGTATATAGTTAACCAAGGGATAAAGTATAAGCATGATTACGAGTGTAAGTGAAATATGGATTTAGAGAACTGAAAATTTTGGTTAGCGACAAGACTAAAGCAAACACCAAAACAGAAGCACATGGTGCTTACAGCCAGGGTGAAACATGGCACAAAGAGGGATTCTGTTGGGGGGGGGGCAGACAACAGGGTATAACCACAGTGTATAACTAAAAACAACAATGATTAAAAGTATGGTCATTTGAAAAATCCATGTACATTATGTTAACCATTAGCATAGGTGAAGCTTTGAAAAGGAGTGTTTCCCAGTGCCGGGTGAGATACAGGATCAGTCTGGCAAAGACAAATCATGGAGTCATTTTGTCCTGTCCTTCTTGCCAACATTATAGAAAGCTATCTGTAACAAAGCAACTTTTATAGAATTGAAACCAGGTGCTACGTTTAGATAAGACCAAAGTTCATAAATGTTAGCATATGTGTGTGTGTGTGTGTGTGTGTGTGTGTGTGTGTGTGTGTGTGTGCTCGCTCTATGGAGTTTTAACTAGAAAGAGTAGAGCAGATGTGTCACCATTTGCTAACATTTGCTATCTTATAATACTTTTTATAATACATTTATTTTTCTCTGATCACACAGACATATCGATCTATCTATCTATCTATCTATAAATTATTTGGTACTTGTACTGTTGCACATTTCATTTATCCATTTATTTCTGTACATACATTTGCATATTTATTCTACAATATGTACATATATATATATATTATATATATATATATATTTACTGGATTACAAATGCTGTACAAATGCACATGTTTATATATCACCCACTGTACATATATTCATGTCTATTTGTACATCGCTTTGTCTATTTGTACATTTGCAGTTCTGGTAGATGCTAAAACTGCATTTCATTGCTGTGTACCTGTTCTTTCTCTCTCTCTCTCTCTCTCTCTCTTCTTTCATCTATCTATCTAAAAGATGAAGAAACATTTGCCATTTTGTAATTTAAGGTTTAAAAAAAAGGTACCATCTGTCTATCATATATATATATATATATATATATATATATATATATATATATATATATATATTTTTTTTTTTTTTTTTTTTTTTTTTTTTCCCCAATCGAGCAAAGATGTAAAAATATATTAATGGGATGGAAATAAAAATAAAAAATATTAATTCATTTAAAAAAAACCTTGATCCCCATTGGTTGGAGGCAGTATTATTATTAATATTAATAATAATAATATTATTATTTTTATTATTAATTAAAAATATGTTAATTTTCATTGCCTATATTGAATTTGATTTTGAATGCAATAATAAAGGATCTAACTCCTACAGCACACGCCAATCTATAGAAAACAGCCTCCTTGTGCTTTCAGTGTTTAACGTGATGTGTAACATAAAAATCACAGCATGTAATATGGATTCTGTAGTTCGTGCCTTGCCAGCTGAAGAAGATATAAATAAAGATGCTTGTGATGCTAAGCACCGGGGCCTTGTTTACAGGCTGCAGCAGCAGGCCTGTCTCCCTGAGGACATCATCAAGCACATATTTACACAAGCCGTTAAACGTGTTTCTTGTTTCTCCCCGTCACAGGAAGCATCCGATTGTACACACGTATATGTGTACGTACATACATACATACACACACACACACATATATATATATATATATATATATATATATATATATATATATATATATATATATATATATACATACATGCTGTAAAGAACAGCATCCTCTATGTCCTACTCCCTTCCTCTCCTCATCTCCTCCATCATCTACACCCCTCCTCCATGCTATAATCTCAGCAGCAATAACAATCCATTCAACAAGAGAGAAAAAGCAGACGTGGAAAAAGGTTTCTCAAACATTACCTCGTTTTTTTTCACCCTTCAAAGAGCACTTAGCCTTAGCATTCACATCAGCCGAAGAAGCAGTAATCAGAAACAGCCCAGGCTCACTGCATCACATGACTCTATACCACCTGCTACCCTTCATTAGTCATGTGGTATGGATTATACCAGAGGATTCTGGGATTTGCAGTTTGCTAGAAAAATGCAAGCAAAAATGGTATAAGGGTACATTTCAGCAAATAAATATTGACTGCTTATTTTTAACCAGATTGTTTAACACGATTTTGTAAGGTGAGAGGATGTACAGTAATTAGCAGGAAATACAGATGATCAGTCACATCACATCCACATCAGTGGAAGCTCGGCAGAGAGAAGAGGTGACCGTCTGTGAGCGACAGTACGGGTTCATTCTGCAAAAGAGCACTAGGGAAAGCAATATTCGCTTTGGGGATGTTGTTGGAGAAGGTCAGAAGGAGTTGCATTGTAGGTTTGTGGATCCTCTAGAGAGGAGTCGTGGTACGAGGAAGTCGGTTGTAGCAGAGTATAAATTTGCGTAAAACTTTTGCGAAATTTCCAAAATGTCGATTAAAAATAACTGTTGCGAAATGACGGTGTTTCCATTAACGATATCATGTGACTAAAACTCGTCCTCTCACGATGTCACTCAAAACAAAATGGGCGCGCTTACTTATATCGCATGCAATAGCACATATTTCATGTGACCTGGAAATGTGATTACTGTTTACTGAATTGTTCCTTTTACGCATCATCTAAAAAGCCACCTCATAAAAGCTTTTTTGCGAATTCCACGGGTTTCCGTTAGCCGTATTTTCAATTCGCTATTTAAAGGTAATGGAAATGTGACAAGGTGGAGGTGGGACAAGGTGGAGGTGGAATTGCATCAAGGATCAGCTGTGAGCCCTTTCCTGTTTGCAGTGGACAGGTCTAGAAATGAGTTTATTCGAGGGACAGCGCATGTTGGGTGCTTTGGAGACAAGGTGATTGAGGCTAGACAGAGATGGTTTTGACATGTTTAATACCATTATTGAATTTAAACTTGACATGTGAAGAGGAGGGACTTGGGGTACAGAAATAAAAGCATGCGGAGGATGGAGATGCCAGGCAGAGAAGGAGGTTTATGGACAGGTTGGTAAAGAGAATTGCAGATGGAGATTGAGGACAGGGTGGTATGGAGATGGATGATCTGCTGTATCGACCCCTAAAGGGACCAAGAAGGAAGAAGAAGAAGAAACACTGACTGAAAAGAGTATGTATAAGTGCAGTAGCCATGGCATTATAAATGTTAAATGAAATATGTTTGTAACCTGTAATAGAGTTTGCCAGACCCTGCCTCGGAGCGTAAGGTAGTACCTGAGCCATTCCTGATTAATTTTTTAATATTTATAATATACATTAATGTACATACTGTCACAATGGGAGCAAAGGCAGCGCAGCCCAGCGTGGACTTTAAGGAGACGGGACATCCTTAACGAGACAGCTGGAATTCATGGAGTGGCGGAGTGGCTACTATAAAAATCCAAACTACGGTGGAGAATTTTTGGCTTCCGACTAATGTCCATGGCCTTGTGGCAGCAGGAAAGAGCCTGACCTCATGGAGACCTGGGGAAGAAGCAAGCCCACCTATCGGGACCAGAGGTAGTGGGGAGAGTCCAGGAATTTCCCTGTTCCCTCTCCTGCTCCGGCCACTCCTTTAGCTGAACCCCGTTTACTGGACCTGAATGCTCCCCACTCATACTTTCAGTTTCATTCCCTCAATGAAACTGTAGGGAGGGGATCACTCAGTGGTCTAAGGCACTGGGCTGCTGATTGGAAGATCCGGGTTCGAGCCGTGTTATTGCCAAGCTGCTGCCCTTGGGTCCTTGAGCAAGACTCTTAACCCTCTGTGCTCCAGGGGCGCAGTATCATAGCTGACCCTGCGCTCTGACCCCAACTATCAACAACAAGCTGGGATATGTGAAGAAAGAATTTCACTGTTCTGTAATGTATATGTGACAAATATACTAGATATATTAGATATTCTTCTAATAAACACCTTCCACCAGTCTTCCCCCAGTTACATCTTTCCGTGACTGTGTTTCTTTTCCAGGTCTGAAACTGAGTGCCTAACAGGTATAACGTCAACTTTTCTTGCCTAAATTCAAAATTAATGTTGTATATATTATATGCAATTTTTGTAGGTGTTTTTTCTTATCTCATTTTATCTCATTAATCTACAAGAAGATTTAAAAGAAACACAGTGGTTTATATAATTCTCAAATAGAAGAGGTGTGGCACAAGGACTCTTCCAAGAGCCGGTCAAGCTGAGCATTTAAAGGAGCAGGGCCTTAGTAAGAGAGGTGACCAAGAACCCAGTGATCACTCTGACTGAGCACCTGAGCTTCTGTACGGAGAAAAGACAATCATTACTGCAGGCTTCCACTTTTCTGTCCATTGTGGCAGAATGACTAGATAGAACCCAGTTCTCGGTTCATAACACATGGACACGAGCCTGGAGTTTACCGGTGTGTAAGGATGTGTCAAGGGTCTGAATACTTATGTACATGTGATATTTCAAATGTATTTTTTTTTTATTTAAAAAAAAAATTCATTTTGTCATTATTGTGTATTAAATGTATAATAACGAGAGTGAATGGTGTTTAATGGCAAAAAGCTCATAGCACCTTATTTATCTGACTTTAGGACATTTGAAGTTAAAATATATTGGCTCCATTGTCAAAAGTTACTGTAGTAGAGTACATTTTTCTTGAAATTTTCTTTTAGTAATGCAGGCAATAGTCATTTGCCATGCCTTTGTTTATCGAAGTATACATTTAAGGTACATTTAAAATAAAGTACATGTTATTACTTTTGTAATATATGTAGTCGGTAAATCTGCTTTTAACTGAGTATTTGAAAGTATGAGTATTATTTATATATATATATATATATATATATATATATATATATATATTATATATATATATATTATTATATAATATTAAATAAAATATTTTTAAACATTGTTTCCAGTATAGAGATTTTTCCCCCAAAATAAATGACTGAACTGCTTTTTTATCTTTATTTTATTTTAGTGTCACTTAAAGTAAATGCTTTAGTTCCATCTAATGATGAGGAAATTTACATTCAAGGCTGTATTATTATACAGGTTATTAATCCGTATCCAGTACAGATAAAATTAGCCAAACCACTCCCAGTCTTAACAAAGCCCTCATGTAGATGAGATATTAAGTTTTCCAGAGTGCCTGAGCGAGACACGGCTGCTAGCTTTGGTGCTGAAGTTGATGGACGCTGCTGTCCATGGTGTTGAAGCCTGGAAATCACAGTGGATGACAGAATGTGTGGGTGAGAAGCTGCTCCTCCAGACAGCCTGTCAATGCAACGTCTCCTGGAGTGACCAAGATAATTTTATTTGCTCAGCATTAAAGAATGACTGCTGCAGATGAAAATTGCATGTACAAGGGACAATAATAAACAAACACAGCAGTAGCTCAACTCTTTAACACTGGAACCAAGTGAAACCATGACAGTCTGAAAGGTACTGTGTTACTGAGAACCACGCCTTTAATATGTGGTTAATGCAAGTAGAACAATATATAATATTAACAGTACAAACAATACAAAGTTAATTGTTATCCTGCATCATTAATGACATGCTAATTTCTGATCAAATAAATAATAATAATAAAAATAAGAATTATATTTAGAATATATATATATATATATATATATATATATATATATATAGATATATATATATTATAAGATATAATATATAAGTTTCTGATAATTGTGTTTCTGTTTAGGAGAAAGTGCAACCATGGAATCTGCCAAAGGTTGCATGTAGAGCGGAGGAAAAGAGAGAATGTTTCATCAATGTGAACAAGCGGCTTTTGCAAATCAAATTATGAAAACCAAACTTCAGCAAAATGCATTGCAAATCTGAGTTATGGGCTTGACAAACTGATTTGCAACAATTCACCAAAAATGCAGCCATCCTTCTTTTCCGTCAGAGTCAAATGTGCAAGCCAGGAACAGCATACTAACGAAAATCAGTGGCAATACTGTATGTGTTCCCAAAATGGAGTGTATGATGGAGTATGATGAGAAAAAGGATACACGCTAAAAGAGGAACAGGACTAAATTGAGGCAATTTATTCAATGTGGTGTAGTAAATAATATAATAATAATAATAATAAATAATAATAATAATAATATAATAAATAATATAATAAAAGTAATAAAACTATATACAAATGAATACTGAATAAATCCATCAAATTTATGAATAATTCTACTGAGAAATCTGTGCAAAATATGGTGGTTGGAAAATGTGATTGGAGCTGCTGAAAATATATATATATATATATATATATATATATCTATATATATATATATATATATATATATATATATACATATAATATAATATATACAGACAGTGACAATTACAGGCTGTTATCATGGCAAAGGTGATGGATTTTGTACTTACAATACAATTTACTGAGCCTGAAATTCAAGTTACCTGTAGATGGTCTTGGTGAAGGTCAGGTATTAAATTTGCCCACATTTCTTTAAGCTAGTTAAAACATACCAAGAGCCAATAATGACTCATTACCGTAATTTATGGCTTAATTATGTCTTAGAACATTTGAGGCATTTGGAAAAAAATTACATATGGCTCCAGGACACAGAGTACAGATCCATTTGCTGGGGCCTGTTTTTTTATTTTTTCAAGAACTGTTCCAATCTGTTCAAACCTGGAAGAAAAACCTTCAGTGCACAGCAAATCCAAATGGTGATTGAGAAAAAAAAACAACAGCACAGATTAAGGTCAGAATACTGAGATTCGGAAATAACATTCAAATACATGAGCAAGAACAAAGTGATTCCCTGAGAAGTTTTATACAGGAAGTTCATACGGGAACCAAAATAACTTCTCACCTATAATAATTCTCATTTACTTACATGCACGCATCTACATTCTTAATTTACATTCATGATGAATTTTAAACACGTTTTTTTTTTTTTTTTTGGATACGTCTCAGTGCCTTTAATCAGCATGATGCTTATTTTTCAATTTAAGTTTACTCTTCTGGGACCTTCTTTGAGATCCAAACTCACCGACATGGCTGTGAAGAATAATTAGCATCCGAACATTTTGCATATCGTACACTCCCCTTCCTTTGCACATGACATTGTACATATGTTTTTTTTGTCCATTAAAAGCAAAATAAAGTTGTACCACGAATAATGTAAAACTGGTCTCTAAGTATCAGACAAAACATCGCTTTTTTTTCCCTGAAACACAATGTCATGGACTATTCCAGTCAAACGTCACTGCACAGCAAATCCAAATCATAGTTACAATTTCAGGTAAACTCAATGTTACTCTCGGCCATGTGTGTGTGGAGTTTGCATGTTCTCCCCATGCCTCAGGGGGTTTTTCTACGGGTTCTCCGGTTTCCCCCCGGTCCAAAATCATGCACGGTAGGTTGATTGGCACCTTGGAAAAATTGTCCCTAGTGTATGAATGTCTGTGTGATTGTGAGTGTGTGTGTGTGCCCTGCGATGGGTTGGCATTCCATCCAGGGTGTATCCTGCCTTGATGCCCATAGACGCCTGAGATAGGCACAGGCTCCCCGTGACCCAAGGGAAGATAGTGGTAGAAGATGAATGAATGAATGAACATGTATGCATTAATCATTATACTTGTATACAGATTTGATACAAAACATATATACACATAATGAATGCCTATAAACACAAAAGATTTATAGGGTGCTGATTATTATAACCTCAGAGTGTTTGTACATCATTCGTTGGAGAGATGGGAGAGTTAGGTGGCAGACGTTTCACAGCACAAAGTGAAAGTGCATTAACAGGACTGAAATGTTATTACACACAACCAAACACCTTTCACACTTTCCCAATATGGGCATACAAAGTGCCTATCAGACCAAACACTCTGCATGATGATGAGAATGACACCCCAGGGAAAGTTTCCTCCGAACACTACAAAAAACACTGCAGTTATCCGGGCCTTCTTGACAAGAACGCGTGACGGTAACGGCGACTAAAATATATTTCGGTTTGTGCAGTGAATTAGTATTTTGAGATTTGCCGAGGTGCGCCTCCCACTATTTCTACTAGATCTCATCGCAATGCTAAAAGGTTGAACTCTTCAACTCTCCACCACATTCCCTCGTACTGGCCTGGAGAGGAGCTCGGCTGATGGGATATGAAATGAAACAGCATGCAACAATCTCCAGATTGAATTATAGATGGCTCCTATCTGCTGACAGAGGGCCAGTGTGTCAGGCCTCCTCAGCGTCACCGCTCAGTGCTTTAAGCCATATTGTCCCATTTACTGTCACCTTCCCAGAGATCACCAAGAGGGAAAAAGTGGCAGATCCCAGTGCCTAAAGAACTGATATAACTCCACAAGGCATTGTGGATAATGTGTTTGGCCAGAAAAGTGCAAGAAAAACAAACATTCTATTTTTTTAACATGCTTAAATATTGGGATTTAATGAATGCATGTTTAGACAGAATAAATAAAGACGTATGCAATAGTCCTGAAACAGTATTCAAGTGTAGAATTGGCAGACAGGAAAAATATTAAGGTGATGAAAATAAAAATCCCTTTTTGCACTATAGTTGTCTATAAGTGTGTAACGTGCAGGTGTGTGTTGGGAGCTGGATTCCAGAACCGCAGTGTTTGAATGTTGTCCAAAGGGAATATGGAGATTCAGTCCAGCAGTGACCTGACAAATATCCTGCATTTAAGCCTTATTATTTTGCACAAATGTAAAAAAAAACATGTATTTAGTCAATCGCTGGATCTGTCTCTTTTTTGATCGCTCAAAAATGTTGTTGTTTTTTTAGGTCATTAGTAAAGCAAGAAGCTTTATCTGTACTGCTACTGTATCATCTTCAGACCAGTGATTCTTAACGGTTAAATGATCTTAATCAAAATATACCTCAGGCTACATCAAGCCTCATGTGTGCTTTATCTATCTCGTCTTTCATAAATCAAGGTTAAAAGACAAACAAACAAACAAGTATGTTAATGTGTGAGGTTGTGTCATGTATCAGTGTTTTATAGGTTCTGCATTTTTCATTCATTCATCTTCTACCGCTTTATCCGATCTTCCCTCGGGTCACGGGGGACCCTGTGCCTATCTCTTGTGTATTGGGGCATCAAGGCAGGATACACCCTGTATGGATTGCCAACTCATCACAGGGCACACACACACACTCACACACACACACATTCATTCATTCATTCATCTTCTACCATTTTATCCGATCTTCCCTCGGGTCACGGGGAGCCTGTTCTCCCGGAGAACCGGGAGAAAAACCCCCTGAGGCAAGGGGAGAACATGCAAACTCCACACACACATGGCTGAGACGGGAATCGAACCCGGACCCTGACGGTGTGAGGCGAACATGCTAACCACTAAGCCACCGTGCCCCTACACACATTCATGCTCTAGGGAAAATGTTCTAAAGTGCCAATCAACCTACCGTGCATGCTCCAGGAAAATGGAGAACACGGAGGAAAAAAACCTTGAGGCATGCAGAGAAAATGCAAACCACAT